>SZWC01003998.1:133332-155105 GCA_023375785.1 Penium margaritaceum | reverse complement strand
TTTACCTTGTTTATACCTGCAAGGTCATGCCCAGTATATCTGCACTGTGATTGGACACTCTGACCGTGGTTGACTCGTGTAATGATTCATCGCTGTTTAAGGTACTTGGTAATCTATGTGGTCATGGTCAGTGACACATGCCACCTTTGCCAAGGCATTGCGCACAATAGCTGTGCCAAACCACCAGTTTGTTTACCTTGTTTATACCTGCAAGGTCATGCCCAGTATATCTGCACTGTGATTGGACACCATGACCGTGGCTGACTCGTGTTATGATTCATAGCGATGTCCGGCGTCAGTCCGTGTGCGCCTGGACGAGCTGCGTGTGATGGTGGGGTCTGCCTTGCCTGTGGAGGTCGTGGTGACCGGACGCCGGCTGCGGGAGGAAGCGCGCCACGCGGTGTTGGAGGCATGACAGGTGCCGCATCAACCAATGGCCCGCGGGCCCCGGTAGGGAGGACTCCTGCATGCGCAAACTCAGGGATGGAAGGTGGATTATCCATCGGAGCTGGTGTTGCCCCCGGCGCGGCAGGCGAATCTGGGAGGGGAGGGGAGGCCGGTGCAACTCTCGGTTCGCCTCGGGACGATGGATGATCCACCGGCAGCACTGCCGCCGGGGATGCCGATGGGACTGGAGCATTAGGGGAAGAGGGAGGAGAGAGCGGGCGGGGGAGAGGAACGAAGACTGGAAGCACTATTTAAGTCCCGCTTCGGAGTTGAGGAGAAGAGGGTGGAGGGGAAGCAAGAGAAGTCAGTAGCTGATCCACCGGAGGCGACGCATTCGTTGGAGATGTGGTCACAGCAGCCACGAGCGGCGCGGGTCGAGGGTGCGGCGGACCCGTGATGCTCCCCACCTGAGTGGATGTCAAGGGAGGAAGGGTGGACACCGAGGGCGGGACGGCAGTCGATGGTAGATGGTCAGCTGAGGAATGCTCCTCACAGTCATGGAGCGATTCTTCACCACTGGTGCTTGAATCAGATGCCGAGGAGGAAGGGCCGTGTCGCTGAAGGTGAAGCCAGCGCATGAGCACCCTCAGTGCCATCGCGTCAGGAGGGTCGACGGTTTGTACCGGGAAGATAACTGTGAGGCTCGCATGATCCTGTCAAACTACCTCCTCATGGCAGTATGAAGTCCGCAGCATGATCCCACGGTGAGCAAAAGGATGCAGGTTTGCAGGAAGAGGACCTTGCTAGCAATACTACATCGTCCAGTCAAGAAAGCAGCGGAAAGCTCGCGTTCCGCAGTGAAGAGAGAGGTCGAGGGGGTAAAGAAAGCGGAGGAAGTCGTGATGGTGCAGATGAAAACTCCATGCCAGGAATGGAAGGAGGTTGGGCTGGGTTCATTCTGGGTGGGTGGGGGTCATGGTCTAGTGTAGGAAACAGTACAAGGCTGCCGGTCCGGCAGCAGTGGAACAGTTCAGCGGATAGAGGTGCCGCAATTCTTCAAGGTACTTGTCCCACTCGTCCTCCAGCCTGTGCACGGCACTGGTGATGAACACGCGGGCCACATCACGAATCAGTTGCTATTGTAGGTACTGCGTGCGCTCATCAATGAGTTGTTTGGCCTGATCAACGAGCGTGCAGATGGTACGGTATTGCTGGGAGACATCCTCACGGAGGGCCAGGACCCTTGCCCGTTGCTGCGACATATCCTGCAGTCGCGCACGATTGGCTGCCCACTCCTCATCACACTCGGTTTGTAGCTGCTGCATATCTGGCAACTGCACCTCGAGCTGCTGCAGCCCTGGAATCAAACGAGCCATCTCTGCACGTGTTATCCGGAGGATTTGGCCCAACTCTGCTCTTTGGTCAATAAGACGCTGCCCTTCCGCTGCGGGTGGCTCGTCACCTCTGTCCGCAGCCTCGTTCCATTCATCTTGCATGTGTCCCACCTCTTGGAGTCTCGCTTGGATTGCCGTTGCTCGAGTTTCTTGGACCTGAACTTGCTGCTGTCTGTCAGCGCGGGCGGACTCGCACGAAGCGAGGGCGTTCCTCACTTGAGTCCGGTTGGCAGCAGAGTTGCGTACATGGTCCGCGTACGTCCTCATCCACGACCTGTGCTGCTCCCAGAGTCTCTCCACTCTCACTGTCCATGCTCAATTTTGGGTGATGTGAAGCGCGAATGCTTGCCATAGTGCCTCGTTGCTATGAGGATCAGGTACTTCCGGTGAGGGTGGGGGTACCGGGCAGAGGTCATCCATACACAAGGTGTGGAGAAGGTCTTCTGCTCCTGCCATAGTGAGAAACGCTGCGAGTGCGTGGGCCTCGAACTCAAAAGCAACAGCCGTGTTCACCGTGCGTTCAGCGAGTACGTACTCGTACTGGGCCCAGTTGGTGTGGGCCATCTCTAGCGTGGGGCTGGTGGTGTCGGTCTGTCGCTGTTCTCCAGTAGTGGTTGCGTGGTAAGTGTTTTCCAGAGTGTCCAGAACTGTGGTTGTCTCTGTCGTTGACTGGCGGTTGCGTAAACGGTGTGAACTTTGTGAACGAGAATTTGAGGGCCACCGTCCCGATCCGCGAGAGGGCGCCCGAGCGATCTGGGGCGGCCGGGCGGGATGGGCGTGCCGCCGTGGTTGTCGGAGGGCGAGGGGCATGCCAGGTTCCAGGTCACGTTGATGTGTTGGACGCTCACCTTGAATCCCCCGTGATCGCATGGANGTACTGGGCCCAGTTGGTGTGGGCCATCTCTAGCGTGGGGCTGGTGGTGTCGGTCTGTCGCTGTTCTCCAGTAGTGGTTGCGTGGTAAGTGTTTTCCAGAGTGTCCAGAACTGTGGTTGTCTCTGTCGTTGACTGGCGGTTGCGTAAACGGTGTGAACTTTGTGAACGAGAATTTGAGGGCCACCGTCCCGATCCGCGAGAGGGCGCCCGAGCGATCTGGGGCGGGATGGGCGTGCCGCCGTGGTTGTCGGAGGGCGAGGGGCATGTCAGGTTCCAGGTCACGTTGATGTGTTGGACGCTCACCTTGAATCCCCCGTGATTGCATGGAGATGCGTTCTCCTAAGAAGACGATATCTTCTGAAGCTCCTGTTGTCGTTTGTCTGCGTCGTGTGATGCGGGCATGCACCTCCGTTGGATACGGTGCATGATCCTCCGGAGAGTCGCTACTGTCCGTGGACGATGCCGGTGCATCAACGACGATTCTCATAAAGCGTGCTCCGGTGGATCGATCGCCCGCATGCGCTGAGCGGGTGGTGGGGGAGGCCTACCCCGTCATCAATTGAGCGTCTCGCTGATGTGGAACATCCATTTCTTCAAATTGAAGCAGGATGTATGGTGGCGCCCCGTCATCGTCGTGCAACGTCATGCATTTTCCCCCGAGCAAAATTATCACGTCGCATGCCGTCAACCAGTCGTTCGCGAGGAGGACATTGTATGTGGACGTTTCACACACTTGGACCGGCAAGCTCCGATTAATATTTCCAACCTGAAGGGGAAAAAAATCAATCTGGCCCTCGGATTGGGTGATCTCCCCTTCCGCGTTGCCAAAACAGAGATCGACGGCTCGGATGAGGTTTGACCAATTATGCCGCCGAATGACGGGCATGGCGACTGTGGTATGCGTCGCCCCCGTATCCACAATAGCAACGAATGTCACCCCGGCGATCCAGACAGTGCATGAGATGACTGTACATATGTACTCCGGCAATGGTTGGCGGCACAGGGTCATGGGTCACCATGCAAGGGCCCCCGCATGGAGAATGTCATGAACGGCCCACCGAGTTTCATCGACATGATCCCTCATCATGCGGTGACCCGGCAATTCGAGCCTACAGTTCACTCTCCACCCGGACAGTGCCAGCGCAGCGTTAATCTCCCCAAAGAAAGTCTGAAGTTGTATAATTTTCCCCGGCAGATGAGTAAGGACTTCCATCTAAGGCAGCACGAGGTGGGTTCGGTCAAAAAAATGCCGGATGGCGTCCGCCACTGATGAATAGACCGCACTTGGTGGCGTCGGTGTCACAACTGGCAGAGCGTGCGCCGTGGATGCTGGGTCAGGATCGTGTTGCATACAATGAAGCCAATCCCTGTATTCCTTGTGCGTCCATCCTGGCACATTCTTGAAGAGGTCGGTTCTTCATCGTACATTGATGTGGCCTATGTTCACGTCGTATTGAGGGAAGTCAAGAGGGTATACCCAGCGGTACTCCTCAGCGGTGAGGTCGTGCGCCTGGCCTTGAATCAAAACATTTCCACCAGGAGGAGGCTCGTGCGGAGGTGGTCCACCTCCATATGATGGTGTTTTGGGGGAGCTGCAGTCCTTCCACCCTTCGTGTAGTAATCGGCTAAGAGCATCTTCATTGCGGTGCGCAAATGCTGGTTGATATTTGATTGTGAGGTTGTGTCCTTGTAGAAGTAGGGCCCATTGCCAAGAATTCCCTTGTGGTTTTGTGTCGTAAGCAGCCATTAGAGGGCCTGATGATCTATGAGGATGGTGAAGGGTTTTCCATTCTTGACGTAATCTCTGTAGAACTGGATAGCCCATAAGACCGCCAGACATTCTCCTTTCACAAACGGATACTTAGCTTCTGCGTCGTTGAGCGCACGGCTGCCGTAGCAGACCACCCTCATCATGCCGTCGTCTCTGCGTTGAGACAGGATAGCCCCAATACCTTCCTGTGAGAAATATGTTGTGATGAATAACGGCAGATTGAAGTTTGGGAGTTCCAGCATCGGCGCGGTGATAAGGTGATGCTTAATCTCGATCCATGCGAGCTGGCAGGCCTCCGTCCACTCTAAGGGTTCATCTTGGTGAGTGAGGCACTGCAAAGGACGAACAATCGTAGCATGATCACGGACGAACTTGCGGTAGAAGCTGACAAACCCCGGGAAGATCTTGACCTGGGATGATGTAATTTGGTGCTTCCACTCACGGACGGCTGCAATCTTGGCTAGGTCTGTAGATATTCCTTGTGCACTGATGATAAATGCCAGAACTCCATGCTAACTGCCCCGATGACACACTTGGCGGCTTTCAAACGAAGGTTTGCGGAACGTAGGACCGAAAACACGGCATCAAGAGAAGCCATCAGCTCTTGGAAGCTAAACGCAGCGACCATGAAGTCATCCACGTAACAACATGCGTTGGGAACATTGCATAGCACTTGGTCCATTACGCGTTGAACTTAGCACTGGCATTGTGCAATCCAAAGGGCATATGGGTGAAGGCATATAGCCCATCCGGGGTGATGAAGGCTGTCTTCAGCATAGAGTTTCGATCCATAGGAAAAGTGTGAAAGGCAGATTTGATGTCACGCTTGGCAAACCAACTCTTTCTCCGCTGTCGTTCTTGGATGTCGACGATGAGTGGCGTGGGATAAGCATCTTCAATGGTGACCTTGTTGAGGTCACGGAAGTTAATATAGAACCGTTTTGTGCCGTCTGGTTCTCCCACAACCACTAGATTGGAGCGCCATGGGCTTTTCACTTTGACAATCACGCCCTGTTCCTTGAGCTCACACAGGGCCTCATTGATGATGTCCTTCTGGTCCTAGAGCAGGCATCGAGCCTTCTGCTTATGTGCATATGCGTCTCCTGTGTTAATGACATGGACCGTGTCGACTGCTCCGATCTCCGTTGACTTGCCTGCAAATACTTCTCCAGGGTAGATGAGAAGCTCATTGATTCCTGCCTCTGCTCCTCTGTTAGGCGCTCATGGAGCATGTGGTCCCATCATGGGATTGTGGGACTGTGGGTGGTGGCAGTTCTTCATCCCCCACCATACCGGCTTTGAGATCAGGGTCTGGATCCCAATAATCATATACCTGCAAGCTGAAATTGCGGGAGCCACATGGGGAGATAGTGAGGGTCTTTGGTTGACGTGGAGGTGGCTCATCATCGAGGCCTAGCAAGCCAACATCACTCATGGGTTCTTCGTCTGAGTCTTTTGAACTGACATCTTCATAGATGGCAGTGTCGTTGTCACACACCAGCATTTTCCCTTTACACTTCGCCTCCTTGACAAGATCATTTGGTATTGTTGGCTGCGCGGTTACCGGTACGAGTGGGCGACACGACACCTCAAGAGGCCCTTGATGAGGTGAGGTGATCGGGGCCCGACTGTGGTCAGCAGGGTGGCGTTCTGTTGTGGGAATGAACAGCCATGTGGGGGATTCTGCTGACGGTTTGGGTATCGGTCCAATGGGGAGCTGCGGTCGATCATCCGTTGGAGTAGCTTGTGCTCGTTTAGGGCATGGATGCTGGGGTGTGGGTGTGCAATCCATCATCTCTTCTTCCTCGACTTGTGGCGCAATCAGGGAAGGAGCATCATGCTTGGAGAATGCCAGGATAGAATTCCTGGCTGCATGGTCTTCAGCACGTGCTTCTTCCAGGGAGAAAGGATGACCGAACTTCGTAGGCATTGACTTCCTTGGGCCCACAATCAGAGCTGTACAGGTGGTATACCCTGATGACGTCAACTGCATGACTCCGTCCGCATAGAACTGTCAAGAAAATGAGAGCAGCAAAGCATGCAAAGGAGCGAGTGGTGCAGAAGCTACCACGAAGACGCGGAAGGCTGACGAAAGATGACGTCACAGCAGAACAAAAGTACTCGAACAGGAGAAGACATCGCAAGGAGCAGAAGCGATGAAGCGCTAAGGATGAGTTATCAAGAGAGGTTGGGAACCGAAGCGTGGACTGAAGGCCACCGCGGTCTGGGCTCCATTGTGGATGAACACTCTGAGATTCGAGAAAGGCGAGCGAGGATCAGACGGCAACTTTGGACCCGATGCACTTTGCTGAACTGATAGATGGTTGAGTGAAGGCGACGATCAAAGTGATGAGAGCGATGAGGCAAGGAACGGCAATTGAATGGAGGCAATGATGATGAAGGAAATTGAGGAGGAATTGACTGAGGCAATTGAGTACATGAGTTCTACTGCTATTAGTACTAGATAGGTCTAAGTCTAGAGTACAAAGTACAGTCGCATACATCCATTAGGGCGGGCGGTGCGAGATGTGCAGCCGCGACCGACAGTGTACTGCTGCTCCTGCTTCTGTGTCTTCGCGGTGCGTGGGCGCAATGCGTCTATGCATGAACTTGTGATCTTGGGAACCTTCCCAGGTTGAGTTAAGGACGTGCTTCTTCTGCCGAGCCTTGGATGTTGCCACAGAGAACGGACCAGGGAGCGGGGCTGCCGTCGGCATATCTTGCTGGTCCATACGTGATGTTGGAGGTCTGTTGGCGTTGGATGTGGTGTGTTTGGACGGCTGGTTAGTCAGACCGGAACAGTCTGATTGGGCATACCATCTGAGCCGTTCAGGCGGCCGAGCGCGGTAGGTGAACCTGGTCTGGACAGCCTTTAACGTTTTCCGCTGAGTGGATATCCCAGGGAGAGTTGGAGGGCTCAAGGAAGATAGGGGAGAACCCGGTTGAGCGGTGTGAGTCTTGATCAAGATTTCGACAAGAAGAGGCCCGCTTGTCGGGGGGTGAGATCATGTGTTCCTAGCAAGACATCGTAGGTGCGGGCCACCGTGACCTGCACCCGCACAACTTTGTGCATGAGGCCCACCTGCCGGGGAAGGTCATCCACGCACGACACCGTGTCCTGCGTCCATGTCGCCGGATGCATTCACGAACACGTTGGTTGTTGGTTGAATCTTGTGCTGCCAGTCAACTACTTGCAGGACTTGAAGTGTCACCTTGGTATGGATGGCGCAAAGGGCGAAGATTGCTAGGAACTTCTTGCCACATATCCACACATAACACCTAGCCACTTCATGGTGGGGAGCTTGTGTTCGTGGTGGTGCAAGGGGCATGGGCCGCCACCCCCATGTGTCAGGTTCAGCTCTAATGGCTACCCGGCTGAGTCGGTCATGTGGGTCCTGAGTGCAGCTGAGGCGAATGCCGGCTGGTCGAAGCTTTTCGGCGGATTCCTGCAGAACCGCTGCGAAGTCCAGGAGACAAGTGGGATTTTGTTGTAGATACTCACCCAGGGATATCTCCTGAAAGAGGCGTTGGAATGGGGTCAGGGCACTTGCCGTGGGCTCGTTGCATGTTGAAGGCGCAAAGGTCACCCTCTGGCGATGTGGAGGCGTGGGACCCCTTGAAGTGCGCGTGCGCGCTTTGGGTGGGGGCTTCGGGGGCATCTCCAAAATCTGACTTGGTAACCGAGTCCAGCGCGCTTCGACACATGTTTGCAGGTCTGCTTCAGCCCGTTCCTGTTGCTCTTTGTATATGCGTATGCGCTCATACATTTGCGCAATCGACCATCCTTCCACACCTTGTACTTGAGCCACCGTGACCAGTTCCCGTTTTGCAGCCGTCGGGGGAGTCTCCAAGGTCTGTTCTTTGGAGCGGGAAAGACTGAGCTTCACATTCCGTGTCGGCGTGTCTGAGGTAGATGGCTGAGTAGCAGCTGGTGTCTCTCCCATCTCCCTTTGCCACGCATACGCCTTCCATTGCGCCGGCCCATTGCCCACCGGACCAGAGGGACGGGCGGTGATGTTGGGACCAACAGCTTGCCGTGCAGCGGCAGGTCCTGGTCCAACCGGTCTGCGTCCATGGTATTGTCCTCCTCTGGGTGGCACGCCTGGCATTAGGGTGGAATTGGGACATTCTCGGTGCTGATGGGTGAATTATCTCCATCCATAGCAACTCTCAGGTGGGTAGTTATGGGGATTCATCGAGTTGGGTGTTGAAGCTCCTGCAGGCATGCAAATAGTAGGGCCACATGTTCCTTTGGAGCGAGCTGTTCTCGAGCCGCTCGTCGTTTGATTTCCCTTTGCCAATGTTGAGCTTCCTCCTTTAGTGTGCTGAACTGTCGTAAATCCAATGTTTTAGCGATTGCTGGGACAAAAGAATCCCGGTAATGCTCCTTAATCATGCGCAAGGGTATGTCGACACATCGCACCGAGATCTTGGTAAACTTGTCGTTGTGTAACTTGATGTTTTCTCCAGCCTTCATGTGGATGGTACGAATCTGGAGCTCTGCTTCTTCCAGGCTCACGAGGTCAAAACGCTTGGTCATCCTATTCGCCAAATCATCAAAGTCAGCAAAAGGACGTTCCTTATGCTGTGTAGTGACCCACTCCAAAGCTTTCCCTTGTAGCGCTAGGTGCAGCACTGTGACAATGTAGTCAGGAGATAACAACCCATAATCGAGACAAGTGCCCAACTTGAACAGCCACATGGCCGGGTCCTCCTTTGGTTCACCCTTGAAGACGTTGAGCTTTGGGAGAGTGTAAGAAGCCTTCGCCGCTAGGTTCAAAGGCAGTTCTTGCGGAGGCACCATTAGCACCTGCGCCCGTGACGGGGCCCCCAGGTGGGATCGATGTGCTAACGCCAGGCAAACTGCCCTAGTACTAGCCGATGAAGCGACTACTGCTCCTCTTGGTCGAGCACGTCCTGCATCGGTTCCTCCCACTCCGGAACTTCCCATGTGTTGTCTTGCTGAACTCGCTTGTACTAGTACGATAAAATCTTGCCTCCATGAGCCACTGATCCTTGTCCAGTTCCGGTTGAACCACCCGTCACTCGGGGTCTTTGCTAGAGTCTTCCTGCCACAGGTGTGGCCGATGTGTTGCTTGCTTGATAATGAGATGACTGCATCTTTGACTGTACAGGTGGTATTGTATATCTGGTTGACGGAGCCCCTGTTGGGATGTGTGTGTCCCCCAAGGCTCGTACTTGTCTGGTGGGTCCGGCCGTGGATGAAGCATTGATTCCTCCTTGAGCCGGGACTTCTCGGCGGTGCGACGCTCCCAAAATGGAGGATGCCTTGCTCGTTTGCTGCTGGTGTTGGGGTTGTTGTCCAGCAACTGGGCGACGTGAAGTCACAATGGATGGGCCTCCCCGTCGGGTTTCCCTTGGCCATTCTCCCACCGCCTCCAAGTTTGTCTTTGTTCGTGGTGAAGACACACCGCTGTCCGAGGCCGGTCGACGAGGGTGAACGGTTGGGCGAGAGGAGAATGCCTGAGGACAGAAGGTGACGGGTTGATGCAGGGCGTGTAAAGCCTGCACCGAAGGGTGATCCAACAATACTTCTTCTTCCTCTGCTTGGTCCTCATGGGCATCATCCAGGTCTGCACAATCCCCGTCATGGGTGACAGAAGGTGCAGGTGAGGACGCCATTGGGGTAGAGAACTCAAGGCGCCGCGGTGCGTCCTGCGTTGGCATCATGTCCAATGCCTTGTAAACGGTCCTTCCATCTGGCGTCGTGACTTTATGGAGCAAGACGGGCCCTTCATCCACCTCAAGCTCATGCTCTTTGTTTGATACATAGTCTTCCACCTGCATGGAGTCCCGCCGCCCGTCTGGGTGGCGCATGTCGTCTTCCTCTGTGTCCTCCTGGGAGGGATTGGCCAACAATGCCGGTCGGATAGCCTTCCATTCACGGAGTTCCTCAAGCCGTCGCAGGTGAAATGCTTCTTCTTGGTCGGGGTCCGTCTCGTCTCCTTCGTTGTACAACTGCGTGGACTGATCATCCACCGGATCCCACTCAAATCTTGGGTCGAGCCATGGAGGATCTTTTGGGCTTCTCTCGTAATGATGCGCGGCGGCGGTTTGCCTCATCCTTTCTTTTTCAAGGATGTAGAGTGCGTTGGGGCTCATCCTTGCGTCGCCAATGGTACAGCCAAATGATTTACCGGCACAGTCGCTCTATCCTCACGCCTCGTAGGTTGGCAGGGAGACACCACCGTTATCAGGGGAATCGTTGGGGTTGCGGTGATGGGTCGCCTGCGGTGTCCTCCGTCCAGTGGAAGATTCGGCAGCTCCCTCCCTAGAGACCGCGCTTCGAATTTTAGACTGATCTACAGGTGAATATCACACTCGTTACAAAAAACAAGTGAGTCCACACTCACCGTACCATTGACACTGTTATGCCCTTTGTCGCCTTCTGCCGGAATCGGGTCTGACAGCATACGAGGATCAGCTCCTTGGGTGTCGTTCCTCTGCGCTATCCCTGCGGCTCTGCTTACTTTCCTTTTCCAACTCTGCCCTGTCCTGTATCACTCTTTTTACTCCAGTTTGATCAAAGCACGTTTCATCGACCGGGTAACTTTTCTTAATCACTCGACGGATCATCCATCGAATTAGTGCCGGGAATATGTTACACACACACTCCTTCTCCTAATGACGCGTACTTCTCTGGCCGAGATTTTGACTAATCTCAAGACAATCAGCGTGGTTATTCTAACTGTTAGATTCACTCACTTAAATTAATCACCGACGGTCAATCATGCATCGGACAACATGACACTCACAGAGAGAATTCCTCCTAACGACCCAAACGAGATGACTTTGAACAATCAAAGTAATTGCCTTCAAACAAAAGCGGGAGTATAATCAATCAGCATTTCTCTCCTAACCACACAATCAGTACCCTAGGCGTCATCAAGCAGAACAAGCAAACCGTAAGCTTCCTGAGTCACCGGATCATCGACCGGCGCTGGTCTTTGCACAAGCACCGTGCGGTGCGCGCCGCCTTCGTTGTTCACCCATGGAACGGCCCGATGTAACTCCAGTGGTCTGTCAGTACGTCGACATGCACGGGAACCGGCACGTGCCGAGTCCTCCTCTTGCAGGTGGGCGAGCTCCTGCTGGTAGCGCTGGTATGCTTGGTACACCTCGGCCCGCTCTTCAGCCGCCTCTGCAGCACGCCGCCCGACGTCACGTGCGACCTCCTGCCAGCTCTCCACGCGGCGGGGCTGATCATCGCGGGGAAGTCTCTGCTGCCACGGTTGCCAGAACTGCTCCACGGCTCCATCGGCAGGATGATGAGACCATTGTATCACTCCCAGAACCGTGCATGTGCCAAGCCGACGGGACACATTGCAGCAGCTCCAGATGGCGTAGAAGGACACTGGAGAGTCTCGGGGACCGCGCCTGGAGGTGGGTGGCTGGTGCACCCGTGGGAACTCAGGTCCAGGCGATGATGGCTCCGTGATGTACTCCTCACGAAGCGGCCTTCCCATCCGGGGATGGCAGTACACCCTCTCATACACACACACTTCTCCTACACTCCTGATCCGGTCTAGCTTCCCTACTCTAACTTAACGCAAGACGGGACGCGGGTCCCGCTCGACGGTCTGGTTTGAATGAGGGATAGTAATCTCTCAGTCCGGCCGACGGCTGCAGGGCCAGCCTCCCACACCCGGGTCACGCGAGGGGTCAACAACGTCGCTCGCCAATGGTGAATGCCATCTCGCGATTTGGGAGCAGAAGCATCCAATGTCAGTGTTCCACCGTCAGCTTCAGCGTCTTTGCAGCTCAGGATCAACGGTATTGCAGTAGCAGTCGGTTCTCGTCAGCAGTCGGTCCTCTTCTCGTCCTCCTCTTCTTATCTTCTCCTCGCACCGCTTCCCAAGATCCCATCCTACTGGCTAGCCCCTTTCGCGGCTCGCACATCAAAACGCCTCTGGATAAGGCGCCTCGAGTACCGCTCCGCCTTTTAAGGTTCGGACGCGGTTCCGCTACCATGAAGCCAGCCTCGGGCCGCCTTCCCTTCCTCTCGGCAGGTCTAGTCGGGTCACGGCGTCCACGGAAATGTCGTCCTTCGCGCCCCATTGCTTCCCGGAATCGAACTGCCCTTCTTGCAATTTCTTTCCTCGATTGAGCGGCCGTCGGATGATTCGTCAACCTCCCCTTCTTCCTCTTGAACCCGGGCCCAGCTCCTTCCTCCCCCCATACTCTGGTGGATGAACGAAACATCATTAAGAGTCAGCCACAGTCAGAGTGCCCAATCAGAGTTCAGATAGACTGGGCATGACCTTGCTGCTATAAACACGATAGAATACTGGTGGCTCGGTGTGGCTATTGAGTGCAATGCCTTGACAAAGTTGGCATGTGCCACTGATCATGACCACAAATGTATCCAAGTGACTTTTACTTCTATTGATCGTACTCACACATACTTACACACACTTACACGTACTTACACGCATTTACACAAACTTACACNCCATACTCTGGTGGATGAACGAAACATCATTAAGAGTCAGCCACAGTCAGAGTGCCCAATCAGAGTTCAGATAGACTGGGCATGACCTTGCTGCTATAAACACGATAGAATACTGGTGGCTCGGTGTGGCTATTGAGTGCAATGCCTTGACAAAGTTGGCATGTGCCACTGATCATGACCACAAATGTATCCAAGTGACTTTTACTTCTATTGATTGTACTCACACATACTTACACACACTTATACGTACTTACACGCATTTACACAAACTTATAGGAAATTAGACCCACTTAACCCGTACTTACACGCACTAACACGTACTTACACGCACTTCCACGTATGTACATGCACTTACTTGTACTTACATGCACTTACACCCACTTACACGCATGTACACACACTTACACGCACTTAAATGCACTTATACAAACTTACACGCACTTATATGAACTTACATGTACTTACATGCACTTACATGAACGTACACGTACTTACACGTACTTACACATACTTACAAGTACTTACACATACTTACACATACTTACGTATACTTACACGTACTTACACACACTTACACGCACTTATATGCACTTGTACATACTTACACAGATTTAAACATACTTGCACGCACCTACATGCACTTACACGCACTTATACAGACTTACATGCACTTACACGCACTTATACACACTTACATGTACTTACACGTACTTACACGAACTTACATAAACTTACACGCACTTACACGTACTTACACCCACTTACACGCACTTAAATGCACTTACACGCACTTACGCGCACTTGCACGTACTTACACACACTTACACGTACTTACATGCATTTATACGCACTTGCACACACTTACACGTACTTACACGCACTTACACGCACTTACACGCACCTATACACACTTACACGCACCTACACGCACTTCCACGCACATACACATATTTACACGTACTTACACGCACTTACACGCACTTACACGAACTTACACAAACTTACACGCAGTTAAACCGTACTTATACACACTTATACGCACGTACACGCACTTACAAGTACTTACACACACTTACATGCACTTCCACGTATGTACACACACTTAGATGCACTTACACGCACTTTCACGCACTTATACATACTTATACGTACTTGCACACGCTTACAGACACTTACACGTACTTACACGCACTTATACGCATTTACACGCACTTACACACACCTACACGCACTTACATGCACTTACACGTACTTACATGCACTTACACACACTTACACGCACTTATACGCACGTATACACAATTACACGTACTTACACGCACTTACATATACGTACACGCACTTACACGCACTTACACGCACTTACACGTACTTACACGCACTTACACGCACTTACACGAACTTACACAAACTTACACGCAGTTAAACCGTACTTATACACACTTATACGCACGTACACGCACTTACAAGTACTTACACACACTTACATGCACTTCCACGTATGTACACACACTTAGATGCACTTACACGCACTTTCACGCACTTATACATACTTATACGTACTTGCACACGCTTACAGACACTTACACGTACTTACACGCACTTATACGCATTTACACGCACTTACACACACCTACACGCACTTACATGCACTTACACGTACTTACATGCACTTACACACACTTACACGCACTTATACGCACGTATACACAATTACACGTACTAACACGCACTTAAATATACGTACACGCACTTACACGCACTTACACGCACTTACATGCACTTACATGCACATACACGCACTTACACGTCCTTACAAACACTTACACGTACTTACATGTACTTACATGTACTTACACACACTTACACGCATTTACACAAACTTATACAAAACTACACCCACTGAAACCATACTTACAAACACTTATACGCACTTACACGCACTTACATGCACTTACATGCACTTACACACAATTAAATGCACTTACACGCGTTACATGAACTTCAACAGCACTTAAACTCATTTACACAAACTTACATGTACTTAGACGCACTTACACGTACATACACGCACTTACACAAACTTACATGAACTTACAGGTAATTACACACACTTACACGTACTTACACACACTTATACGTACTTGCACGCACTTACACGCACTTACACGCACTTACACGTACTTACGCACACTTACACGCACTTACACGCACTTACATGCACCTACACGTATTTACACGTACTTACACACACTTACACGCACTTACAGGCACTTACACACACTTACACAAACGTACACGTACTTACACAAACTTACACGCACTTACACGCACTTACACGCACTTACACATACTTACACGCACTTACGCGCACTTATACATACTTACACGCACTTATACACACTTACACATACTTACACAAACTTACACACACTTACACACACTTATATGCACTTACACGTACTTACACACACTATGACGTACTTACACGCACTTACATGTACTTACACGCACTTACACGTACTTACATGCACTTACACGCACTTACACAAAATCATACACACTTACACACACTTACACGCACTTAAACGTGCTTACGAGGAAATACACGCACTTACACGCACTTACATGCACTTACACGCACTTATACATACTTATACGTACTTACACGCACTTATACGTACTTACACGCATTTACAGGAACGTACACAAAATTACACCCACTTAAACCGCACTTACATGTACTTACACGCACTTACACGCACTTACACGTACTTACACGCACTTACTTGCACTCACACACACTTACATGCATTTACACCTACTTACATGCACTTACACGCACTTTAACGCATTTACATAAACTTACACATACTTACACAAACTTACATGTACTTACACGTACTTACATGCACTTACATGCACTTATACCCACTTACACGCACTTACACATACTTACAAGCACTTACACACACTTATACGTACTTACACGTACTTACATGCTCTTATACGCACTTACACGTACTTACACACACTAACACGTACTTAAGCGTACTTACATGTACCTACTTACACTTACACACACTTACATGCACTTATACCCACTTACACACAATTGTAGGCACTTACACGTACTTAGTCACACTTAAGCGCACTTTCACGCACTCACATGAACTTACACGTACTTGTACGTACTTACACACACTTACACACACTTACACACACTTACACACACTTACACATACTTACACACACTTACACGTACTTACACGTACTTACACGTACTTATATGCACCTACATGCTTTTACACGCACCTACACACACAAACACATACTTACATACACTTCCAAGTACTTATATGCACTTGCACGCACTTACAAATACTTACACGCACTTACACGCACTTACACGCACTTACACACACTTTCACACTTTTACACACACTTACACTTACTAACACATACTTACTCACACTTAAACGCACTTACACATACTTACACGCACTTACATGCACTTATACGCACTTACACACACTTACACAAACCTACACGCACTTACACGCACTTACACGTACTTATACGCACTTACACAAAGAACTTACACGAACTTACACGCACTTCAACCGCAATTACACGCACTTACGCGCACCGATACATACTTACACCCACTTACACGTACTTACACGCACTTACACGTACTTAGACGCACTTAAACGTACTTATACGCACTTACATGAACTTACACGCACTTACACGCACTTACACGCACTAACACATACTTACACATACTTTCACACACTTTCATTCACATACACAAACTTACACACACTTACACACACTTACATGCACTTACATGCACTTACACGCACCTACACACACTTACACATACTTACACGCACTTACATGCACTTACACGTACTTACACGCACTTACACGCACTTACTCACACTTACACACACTTACACATACTTTCATGTACATACACGAACTTACACGCACTTACACACACTAACATGTACTTACACACACTTACACGCATTTACACGCACTTACACACACTCACACACACTTACACACACTTACACGCACTTACACGCACTTATACACACTTATACATACATACACGCACTTACACGTACTTACACGTACTTACACAAACGAACTCAGACTTACACATTCTTACACGTACCTACCTAAACGTACACATACTTACACAAACTTACACGCACTTACACGCACTTATACGCACTTACACACATACTTACACGCTCTTATACGCAATTATACGCACTTATACAAACTGACATTCACTTACACAAACTTACACGTACTTATAAGCACTTATACGCACTTCCACCCACTTACACACACTTACTCTTACTTATACGAACTTACACGTACTTATACGCACTTACACATACTTACACGCACTTACACGTTCTTACACGCACCTACACAAACTTACGCACACTTACACGCCTTTACATGCACCAACATGCACTTACATGCACTTACACGTACTTACATGCACTTACACACACTTACACGTACTTACAAATACTTACATGCACTTACATGCACTTATACGCATTTATGCAAACTTACACAAAACTACAATCACTTAAACCGTACTTACACATACTTATACGCACTTACACACACTTACACGTACTTACACACACTTACACCCACTTATACGAACTTAAACCACACTTACAGTCAATTATACACACTTACACCCACTTACACGCACTTACATGCACTTAGACGCAGTTACACGCACTAACACGCACTTACACGTACTTACACGTACTAACACACACTTATTTGCACTTACACGTACTTACACACACTTACACGCACTTATACACACTTACACACATTTACACATACTTACATACACTTACACGCACTTACACACACTTACACGCACTTACACGTACTTATCCAAACTTACACACACTTACACGTACTTACACGCACTTATACGCGCTTATGAGCACTTACACGCACTTACACACACTTACACGCACTTACACGCACTTACACGTACTTACACGTACGTACAAACACTTACACGCATTTACATGAACTAACACGAAAATAGACCAACTTAAACCGCACTTACACACACTTATACGCACTAACACGCACTTACACACACTTACACGTACTTACACGCACTTACTTGCACTTACACGCACTTACACATACTTACACACACTTACACACACTTACACGCACTTAAACACACTTACACAAACTTACACGGACTTACATGAACTTTCATGCACTTACATGCACTTACACGCACTTACACACACTTACACATACTTACACGCACTTACACATACTTACAAGCACTTACTCACACTTACTTGCACTTACACGCACTTACACGTACTTACACGCACTTACACGCACTTACACGCACTTACACGTACTTACACGTACTTACACGCACTTACACGTACTTACACACACTTACGCACACTTACACATACTTACACGCACTTACACATACTTACACGCACTTACACACACTTACACGAACCTACACGCACTTACACGCACTTACACGTACTTACACGTACCTACACGCACTTACACGCACTTACACGCACTTAGACACACTTAAACGCACTTTCACGCACTTATATGCACTTACACGTACTTGTACGTACTTACACGCACTTATGCGTACTTACACACACTTACGCACACTTACACATACTTACACGCACTTACACATACTTACACGCACTTACACACACTTACACGAACCTACACGCACTTACACGCACTTACACGTACTTACACGTACCTACACGCACTTACACGCACTTACACGCACTTAGACACACTTAAACGCACTTTCACGCACTTATATGCACTTACACGTACTTGTACGTACTTACACGCACTTATGCGTACTTACACACACTTACGCACACTTACACATACTTACACGCACTTACACATACTTACACGCACTTACACACACTTACACGAACCTACACGCACTTACACGCACTTACACGTACTTACACGTACTTACACGCACTTACACGTACTTACACACACTTACACGCACTTACACGCACTTAGACACACTTAAACGCACTTTCACGCACTTATATGAACTTACACGTACTTGTACGTACTTACACGCACTTATACGTACTTACACACACTTACGCACACTTACACATACTTACACGCACTTACACGTACTTATACATACATACACGCATTTACATGCACTTACATGCACTTACACGTACTTACACACACTTGCACATACTTACACGCACTTACATGCACTTATACATACATATACGCATTTACATGCACTTATACACACTTAGACACACGAACTCGCACTTACGCATGCTTACACGCACTTACTCAAACTTACACGTACTTACACAAACTTACACGCAATTAAATATACTTATACGCACTTACACGCACTTACACGCTCTTACACGCACTTATACGCACTTACACGAACTGACATTCACTTACACAAACTTACACGTACTTATAAGCACTTACACGCACCTCCACGTACTTACACACACTTACACTTACTTACACGCACTTACACGCACTTACTCAAACTTATATACACTTATACACACTTATACGTACTTACACGCACCTACACAAACTTATGCGTACTTACATGCTTTTACACGCACCTACATGCACTTACACGTACTTGCATGCACTTACATGCACTTACACGCACTTACACGCACTTACACGTACATACATGCACTTATATGCATTTACACAAACATACACAAACTTACACCCACTTAAACCGCACTTACACGCACTTACATACACTTACACATACTTACACGTACTTACACGTACTTACACACACTTACACGCACTTAAACAAGCTTACACTCCACTTATACTCATTTACACACACTTACTTACACTTACATGCACTTATACACACTTATACACACTTACACAAACTTACACGTACTTACACATACTTACATGCACTTACACGTTTTTACGAGCACTTACACGTACTTACACGCACTTACACACACTTACATGTACTTACACGTACTTACACATACTTACACACACTTACATGTACTTAAACGCATTTACACGAGCTTACTCGAAATTAGACCCGCTTAAACCGTACTTACATGCACTTACACGTATTTACATGCACTTACACGTACGTACATGCACTTACTTATACTTACACGCACTTACACACACTTACACGCACTTACACACACTTACACGCACTTAAACGCACTTACACTACCTTACACGCACATATATGAACTTACATGTACTTACATACACTTACATGCACGTACACGTACTTACACGTACTTACACATACTTAGAAGTACTTACACACACTTACACATACTTACACACACTTACACGTACTTACGCGCAATTACACGCACTTATATGCACTTGCACGTACTTACACACACGTAAACATACTTACACGTACCTACATGCACTTACACGTACGTATACGGACTTACACGCACTTACACGCACTTATACATACTTACATGCACTTACACACACTCACACGCACTTGCACATACTTACACGTACTTACACACACTTACATGCACTTATACGCACTTGCACACACTTACACGTACTTACACGCACTTACACGCACTTACATGCACCTATACGCACTTACACGTACCTACACGCACTTACACGCACTTACACATACTTACACGCACTTACACGCACTTACACGTACTTACACGAACTTACACAAATTAACACGCACTTAAACCGTACTTATACACACTTACACACGTACACGTACTTTCAAGTACTTATACACACTTACATATACTTCCACGTACATACACGCACTTAGACGCACTTATACGCACTTTCACGCACTTACACACACTTATACGTACTTGCACGCACTTACAAGCACTTACAAGCACTTACACGCACTTACACGTACCTATACGCACTTACACGCACTTACATGCACTTACACATACTTACACGCACTTATACGCACTTATACACACTTACACGTACTAACACGCACTTATACATACGTACACGCACTTACACGCACTTACACACACTTACATGCACTTACATGCGCATACACGCACTTATACACACTTACACACACTTACACGCACTTACATGTACTTACACGTACTTACACACACTTGCACGCATTAACACGAACTTACACGAAATTACATCCACTTAAACCATACTTACACGCACTTACACGCACTTACATGCACTTACATGCACTTACATGTACTTACACGCACTAACATGTACTTACACGCGTTACACGAACTTCAACAGCACTTAAACTCATTTACACAAACTTACACGCACTTAGATGTACTTACACGTACTTACACGCACTTGCACAAACTTACACGAACTTACATGTACTTACACGCACTTACACGTGCTTACACACACTTATACGCACTTACTCACAGTTATATGCACTTACACGTACTTACACGCACTTACACTTACTTACACGCACTTACATGCACTTACACGCATTTACACGCACTTACACGCACTTACACGCACTTACACGCACATACACACACTTACACAAACTTACACGTACTTACACAAACTTACACAAACTTAAACGCACTTACACGCACTTAGACGTACTTACACGCACTTACACGCACTTTTGCAAACTTACACATACTTACACACACTGACACGTACTTACACAAACTTACACGCACTTACACACACTTGTACACACTTACACGTACTTATACACACTTTCACGCACTTACACGCACTTACACGCACTTACATGCACTTACACGTACTTACACG
>SZWC01003998.1:115660-133074 GCA_023375785.1 Penium margaritaceum | reverse complement strand
CACGCACTTACACGCACTTACACGCACTTACATGTACTTACACGCACTTACACACACTTATACATACATACACGCACTTACACGCACTTACACACACTGACACGCAATTATACGCACTTACACATACTTACATGTACTTACACGCACTAACACGCACTTATAAAAACTTACACGCACTTACACACACTTACACACACTTACACGTGCTTACACGCACTTACACACACTTACACGTACTTACACGCACTTACACGTACTTACACGTACTTACACGCACTCACATGCACTTATACGCACTTGCACACACTTACACGCACTTACACATACTTAAACGCACTTACACGGACCTATACGCTTTTACACACACCTACACGTACTTACACGTACTTACACGCACTTACACGAACTTACACAAACTTACACGTACTTAAACCATACTTATACACACTTACACGTACTTACACACACTTACAAGTACTTAGACACACTTACATGCACTTCCACACACTTACACGTACTTAGACATACTTACACGTACTTTCACGCACTTACACACACTTATATGTACTTGCACGCACTTAAACGCACTTACAGGTACTTACACGTACTTACACACACTTACACACACTTACACGCACCTACACGCACTAACACGTACTTACACACACTTACACGCACGTACACGTACGTATACACACTTACACGTAAAAACACGCACTTATACATACTTACACGCACTTACACACACTTACACGTACTTACATGCACTTACACCCACTTACACGCACTTACATAAACATACACACACTTATACACACTTACACGCACTTACACTTACTTACACATACTTATATGCATTTACACGAAGTTATGCAAAATTACACCCACTCCAACCACACTTACACGCACTTACACGCACTTCTACGCACTTACATGTACTTACTGGCACTTACATGCACTTACATGCACTTCTACGCATTACACGAACTTCAACAGCACTTACACGCACTTAGACGCACTTACACGTACTTACACGCACTTATACGCACTTACACACACTTACACGTACTTACATGCACTTACACGCACTTACACATACTTACACACACTTATACACACTTACACACACTTACACGTACTTACACGCATTTACACGTACTTACACGCACTTACACACACTTACACGTACATAGATACACTTACACAAACTTACACACACTTACACAAACTTACACGCACTTACACACACTTACATGCATTTACACATACTTACATGCACTTATACGCACTTGCACACACTAACACGTACTTACACGCACTTGCACGCAATTACATGCACCTACACGCACTTACACGCACCTACACGCACTTACACGCACTTACACATACTTACACGCACTTACACACACTTACACGCACTTACAAAAACTTACACAAACTTACACGCACTTAAACCGTACTTATACACACTTACACACGTACACGTACTTACAAGTACTTACACACACTTACATGTACTTCCACGTACATACACGCACTTAGACGCACTTACACGCACTTTCACGCACTTACACACACTTATACATACTTGCACGCACTTACAAGCACTTACAAGCACTTACACGCACTTACACGTACCTACACGCACTTACACGCATTTACATGCACTTACACATACTTACACGCACTTATACGCACTTATACACCCTTACACGTACGAACACGCACTTATACATATGTACACGCACTTACACGCACTTACACATACTTACATGCACTTACATGCACATACACGCACTTATACACACTTGCACACACTTACACGCACTTACATGTACTTACACGTACTTACACACACTTGCACGCATTTACACAAACTTATACGAAATTACACCCACTTAAACCATACGTACACGCACTTATACGCACTTACACGCACTTACATGCACTTACATGTACTTACACGCACTTACATGCACTTACACGCGTTACACGAACTTCAACAGCACTTAAACTCATTTACACAAACTTACACGCACTTAGATGCACTTACACCTACTTACACGCACTTACACACACTTACACAAACTAGCATGTACTTACACGCACTTATACGCACTTACACGCACTTACACGCACTTACACACACTTACATGCACTTACACGCACATACACGCACTTATACACACTTGCACACACTTACACGCACTTACATGTACTTACACGTACTTACACACACTTGCACGCACTTACACAAACTTATACGAAATTACACCCACTTAAACCATACGTACACGCACTTATACGCACTTACACGCACTTACATGCACTTACATGTACTTACACGCACTTACATGCACTTACACGCGTTACACGAACTTCAACAGCACTTAAACTCATTTACACAAACTTACACGCACTTAGATGCACTTACACCTACTTACACGCACTTACACAAACTTACACAAACTAGCATGTACTTACACGCACTTATACGTACTTACACACACTTATACGCACTTACACACAGTTATATGCAGTTATACGTACTTACACGCACTTACACGTACTTACACGCACTTACATGCACTTACACGCATTTACACGCACTTAAACGCACTTACTCGCACTTACACGCACATACACACACTTACACAAACTTACACGTACTTACACAAAACTTACACAAACTTATACGCAGTTACACGCACTTACACGTACTTACACGCACTTACACGCACTTATACATAGTTACACATACGTACACACACTTACGCGTACTTACACAAACTTACACGCACTTACACACACTTATACACACTTACACATACTAATACACACTTTCACGCACTTACACGCACTTACACGCACTTACATGTATTTACACGCACTTACACACACTTATACATACATACACGCACTTACACGCACTTACACACACTGACACGCAATTATACGCACTTACACATACTTACACATACTTACACGCACTAACACGCACTCATACAAACTTACACGCACTTACACACACTTACATGCACTTACACGCGCTTACACGCACTTACACGCACTTACACGCACTTACACGTACTTACACGCACTTACACGTACTTACACATACTTACACGCACTTACATGCACTTATACACACTTGCACACACTTACACGCACTTACACGTACTTAAATGCACTTACACGGACCTATACGCTTTTACACGCACCTACACGTACTTACACGTACTTACACGCACTTACACGAACTTACACAAACTTACACGTACTTAACCCATACTTATACACACTTACACGCACTTACACACACTTACAAGTACTTACGCACACTTACATGCACTTCCACGCACGTACACGTACTTAGACGTACTTACACGTACTTTCACGCACTTACACACACTTATACATACTTGCACGCACTTACACACACATACAGGTACTTACACGTACTTACACACATTTACACACACTTACACACACCTACACGTACTAACACGTACTTACACACACTTACACGCATGTATACGCACTTATACACATTTACACGTAATAACATGCACTTATACGTACTTACACGCACTTACACATACTTACACGTACTTACATGTACTTACACCCACATACACGCACTTACACACACTTACACACACTTATACACACTTACACGCACTTACACTTACTTACGCATACTTACATGCATTTACACGAAGTCATGCAAAATTACACCCACTTAAACCATACGTATACGCACTTACACGCACTTCTACGCACTTACATGTACTTACCTGCACTTACATGCACTTACATGCACTTCCACGCGTTACACGAACTTCAACAGCACTTAAACTCATTGACATAAACGTAGACACACTTAGAGGCACTTACACGTACTTACACGCACTTATACGCACTTACACACACTTACACGTACTTACATGCACTTACACGCACTTACACATACTTACACGTACTTATACACACTTACACACACTTACACACACTTACACGCATTTACACGTACTTACCCGCACTTACACGCACTTACACGTACTTAGACACACTTACACGAACTTACACACACTTACACACACTTACACATACTTACATGCACTTATACGCACTTGCACACACTTACACGTACTTACATGCACTTACACGCACTTACATGCACCTATACGCACTTACACGCACCTACACGTACTTACACGCACTTACACATACTTACACGCACTTACACGCACTTACACGAACTTACACAATCCTACACGCACTTAAACCGTACTTATACACACTTACACACGTACACATACTTACAAGTACTTACACACACTTACATGTACTTCCACGTACATACACGCACTTAGACGCACTTACTCGCACTTTCACGCACTTACACACACTTATACGTACTTGCACGCACTTACAAGCGCTTACAAGCACTTATACGCACTTACACGTACCTACACGCACTTACACGCACTTACATGCACTTACACATACTTACACGCACTTATACGCACTTATACACACTTACACGTACTAACACGCACTTATACATACATACACGTACTTACACGCACTTACACACACATACATGCACTTACATGCACATACACGCACTTATACACACTTGCACACACTTACACGCACTTACATGTACTTACACGTACTTACACACTCTTGCACGCATTTACACGAACTTATACGAAATTACACCCACTTAAACCATACTTACACGCACTTACACGCACTTACACGCACTTACATGCACTTACATGTACTTACACGCACTTACATGCACTTACACGCGTTACACAAACTTCAACAGCACTTAAACTCATTTACACAAACTTACACGCACTTAGATGCACTTACACGTACTTACACGCACTTACACGTACTTACACGCACTTATACGCACTTACACGTACTTACACGCACTTATACGCACTTATACACACCTACACGTCCTAACACGCACTTATACATACATACACGTACTTACACGCACTTATACGCACTTACACCCACTTACACGTACTTACATGCACTTACACGCGTTACACAAACTTCAACCGCACTTAAACTCATTTACACAAACTTACACGCACTTAGATGCACTTACACGTACTTACACGCACTTACACAAACTTACACGAACTTACATGTACTTACACGCACTTACACGTACTTACACACACTTATACGCACTTACATACAGTTATATGCACTTATACGTACTTACACGCACTTACACGTACTTACACGCAATTACATATACTTACACGCATTTACACGCACTTACAGGCACTTACACGCACATACACACACTTATACAAACTTACACGCACTTACACAAACTTACACAAACTTATACGCACTTACACACACTTACACGTACTTACACGCACTTACACGCACTTATACATACTTACACATACTTACACACACTTACACGTACTTACACAAACTTACACGCACTTACACACACTTAT
Source organism: Penium margaritaceum (assembly GCA_023375785.1). Taxonomy (NCBI): domain Eukaryota; kingdom Viridiplantae; phylum Streptophyta; class Zygnematophyceae; order Desmidiales; family Peniaceae; genus Penium; species Penium margaritaceum. The sequence goes on along the minus strand of SZWC01003998.1, from coordinate 127,567 downwards.
ACACACATACACGTACTTATACACACTTTCACGCACTTACACGCACTTACACGCACTTACATGTACTTACACGCACTTACACACACTTATATATACATACACGTACTGACACGCACTAACACGCACTTATACAAACTTACACGCACTTACACACACTTACACACACTTACACGCGCTTACACGCACTTACACGCACTTACACGTACTTACACGCACTTACACGTACTTACACGTACTTACACGCACTTACATGCACTTATACGCACTTGCACACACTTACACGCACTTACACGTACTTACACGCACTTACACGTACTTACACGTACTTACACGCACTTACATGCACTTATACGCACTTGCACACACTTACACGCACTTACACGTACTTTAACGCACTTACACGGACCTATACGCTTTTACACGCACCTACTCGTACTTACACGTACTTACACACACTTACACGAACTTACACAAACTTACACGTACATAAACCATACTTATACACACTTACACCCACTTACACACACTTACAAGTACTTACACACACTTACATGCACTTCCACACACGTACACGTACTTAGACGTACTTACACATACTTTCACGCACTTACATACACTTATACATACTTGCACGCACTTACACGCACTTACAGGTACTTACACGTACTTACACACACTTACACACACTTACATGCACCTACACGCACTAACACGTACTTATACACACTTACACGCACGTACACGCACTTATACACACTTACACATAATAACACGCACTTATACGTACTTACACGCACTTACACACACTAACACGTACTTACATGTATTTACACCCACTTACACGCACTTACACGCACTTACACACACTTCTACACACCTATACGCACTAACACTTACTTACACATACTTACATGCATTTACACGAAGTTATGCAAAATTACACCCACTTAAACCATACTTACACGCACTTACACCCAGTTCTACGCACTTACATGTACTTACCTGCACTTACACGCACTTACATGCACTTCCACGCGTTACACGAACTTCAACAGCACTTAAACTCATTTACATAAACTTACACGCACTTAGACGCACTTACACGTACTTACACGCACTTACACGTACTTACACGTACTTACACACACTTACATGTACTTACACTCACTGACACGCACCGACACACACGTATACGCACTTACACATACTTACACGTACTTACACGCACTTATACGCATTTACACACACTTACACGTACTTACACGTACTTACACACACTTACATGTACTTACACTCACTGACACGCACCGACACACACGTATACGCACTTACACATACTTACACGTACTTACACGCACTTATACGCATTTACACACACTTACACGTACTTACACGTACTTACACACACTTACATGTACTTACACTCACTGACACGCACCGACACACACGTATACGCACTTACACATACTTACACGTACTTACACGCACTTATACGCATTTACACACACTTACACGTACTTACACGTACTTACACACACTTACACACACTTACATGCACGTATACACACTTACACACACTTACACGCACTTACACGCATTTACACGTACTTACACGCACTTACACGCACTTACACGTACTTAGACACACTTACACGAACTTACACACACTTACACAAACTTACACGCACTTATACACACTTACACGCACTTACACACACTTACACGCACTTATACGCACTTGTACATACTTACACGCACTTACACACACTTACACACACTTACACAAACTTACACGCACTTACACACACTTATACGCACTTATACGTACTTACACACACTTACACGTACTTACACGCACTTACACCCACTTACACGTACTTACACGCACTTACACGTACTTATACATACATACACACACTTACACACACTTACACACAGTTACACGTACCTATACGCACTTACACACACTTACATGCATTTACACGCACTTACATGCACTTATACGCACTTACACAAACTTAAACCACACTTATACTCACTTACACAGACTTACACACACTTAGACGCACATACACGCACTTACACGCACTTATACAAACCTACACGTACTTACATGCACCTACACGTACTTAGATGCACTTCCACGCACTTACACGTACTTTCACGTACTTACACGCACTTGCTCGCACTTACACGTACTTACACGCACTTACTTGTACTTACATCCACTTACACGTACTTACTTAAACTTGCACGCACTTACACGCACTTGAACGAACTTACACGCACTTACACGCACTTACACGCACTTACACAAACTTAAACCGCACTTATACTGACTTACACAGACTTACACACACTTAGACGTACTTACACGTACTTACACGCACTTATACAAACTTACACATACTTACACGCACTTACATGCACTTATACGCACTTCCATGCACTTCCACGTACTTTCACGCACTTACACGCACTTACTCGCACTTACACGTACTTACACGTACTTATTTGTACTTACACGCACTTAAATGCACTTACACGCACTTGCACGCACTTACATGCACTTGAACGCACTTACACGCACTTACACACACTTACACGAACTTACACGCACTTACACAAACTTACACGCACTTACACACACTTACACGCACTTACATGCACTTACACGCACTTATACATACGTACACATACTTAAACACACTTATACACACTTATACGCACTTGTACAAACTTACACGTACTTACACACACTTACACGTACTTACAGGCACTTACGCGTACTTACACGCACTTACACGCACTTACACGTACTTACACGTACTTACACACACTTACATGTACTTACACGCACTGACACGCACCGACACACACGTATACGCACTTACACATACTTACACGTACTTACACGTACTTACACGCACTTACATGCACTTACACGTACTTACACGCACTTACACGCACTTACATGTCTTCACACAAACTTAAACGCACTTACACACACTTACACGCACTTACACACACGAACTCGCACTTATATATGCATACACGCACTTACACAAACTTACATGCACTTATACAAACTAACACGCACTTACACATACTTACACACACTAACACGCACTTATACGTACTTAGAGACATACACACACTTTCACGCACTTACACACACTAACACAAACTTACACACATTTACACATACTTACACGCACTTAAACGCACATACACGCACATAGACACACTTACACGCACTTACACACACTTACACACACTTATACGCACTTTCACATACTTATACATGTATACGCTTACTTACATGCACTTACACGCACTTACACACATTTGTATGCACTTACACATACTTATACACACTTACACTGACTTACACGCACTTACACAAACTTACATGCACTTACACGCACTTACACATACTTACACGCACTTACACGCACTTACACACACTTACACACGCTTACACACACTTACACATACTTACACATACTTACATGAACTTACACGTACTTACACGCACTTACACGTACTTATACGCACAAATTTGCACTTACCCATGCTTACACATACTTACACAAACTTACATGCACTTACACACACTTCCACAAACTTATACGTACAAACACGCACTTACACGCACTCACGCACTTACACGCACTTACATGCACTTACACGTACTTACACGTACTTATACGTACTTACACGCACTCACTAGTACTTACACGCACTTACACACACTTACACAAACGTACACGCATTTAAAAGCACTTACACATACTTACATGCACTTACACACACTTACACGCTCTTACACGAACTTATATCCACTTATACGTACTTACACGCACTTACACGCACTTCATATACTTACATGTACTTACACGTACTTACATGCACCTACTCAAACTTATGTGCACTTACACGCACTTACATGTACCTACATGTACTTACACGCACTTATACACACTTACACGCATTAACACACACTTACACGTACTTACACGTACTTACCTGCACTTACACGCACTTATACGTACTTACACGTACTTACATATACTTACACAAACTTACACGTACTTACACGCACTTACACACACTTACACGCACTTACACGTATTTACACACACTTACACGCACTTACACGCACTTACACGTATTTACACACACTAACACGCATTTACACGCACTTACACGCATTTACACGCACTTACACGAACTTACACGCACTTACACACACTTACACGTACTTACACGCACTTATACGCACTTACAGGAACATACACGCACTAACACGCACTTACACAAACTTATACGCACTTACACACACTTACATGTACTAACACGCACTTACACGCACTTACACGCCCTTACACAAACTTACACGCACTTACACGCACTTGCACAAACTTACACACACTTAGACGCACTTACACGCACTTACACACACTTACACACACTTACACATACTTACACACACTTACATGTATGTACATGCACTTGCATGTACTAACACGCACGTACATGCACTTACACAAAACTACACGCACCTACACGCACTTACACACACTGACACCCACTTACACGCACTTACACGACTTTACATGCACTTACTTGCACTTACACGCACTTACACCCACTAACACGCACTTACACATACTTACACATACTTACATGCACTTACACGTACTTACACAAACTTACACGCACTTACACGCACTTGCATAAACTTAAACTACACTTATACGCACTTACACGCACTTACACGTACGTACACGCACTTATACGCACTTACACGCACTTACACGCACTTACACAAGCTTACACGCACTGGCACGCACTTGCATGAACTTACACGTACTTAGACACACATAGACGCACGTACACACACTTACACACACTTACATGTACGTACACGTACGTATATGCACTTATATACACTTACACGCTCTAACACACACTTATACATACTTACACAAAATTACACGCACCTACACGTACTTACACGCACTTACATGTACATACACGTACTAACATGCACGTACACGCACTTACACGCACTTATATGCCCTTACACGCACTTACACGTACTTACATGCACTTTCATGCACTTACACGTACTTACACGCACTTATACGCACTTACACGCACTTACACACACTTACACACACGAACTCACACTTATACTCACTTACACACACTTACACACACTTAGATGCACTTACACATACTTACACGCACTTACACAAACTTACACATACTTACACGCACGTTTACGCACTTGCACGCACTTCCACGCACTTATACTCACTTTCACGTACTTACACGCATTTACTCACATTTAAACGTACTTACACGGACTCACTTGTACTTACACACACTTAGACACACTTACATGCTCTTGCACGTGCTGACACATACTTATACGCATTTACATGCACTTACACACACATACACAAACTTACAAACACTTACACAAACTTACATATACTTACACACACTTACACGCACTTACACGCACTTACACGTACTTATACGCACTTACACATACTTAAACACACTTACACACACTTACACAGACATATACGAATCTACACGCATTTATACGTACTTACACACACTTACACGCACTTACACACACTTACACGCACTTACACGTACTTACACGTACTTATATGTACTTACACGCACTTACACGCACTTACACACACTTACACGTAGTTACACGCACTGACACACACTTATACGCACTTACACATACGTACACGCACTTACACGCACTTACACGCACTTACACGTACTTACACACACTTACACACACTTACACACACATATACGAATCTACACGCACTTATACGTACTTACACACACTTACACGCACTTACACACACTTACACGCACTTACACGTACTTACACGTACTTATATGTACTTACACGCACTTACACGCACTTACACACACTTACACGTAGTTACACGCACTGACACACACTTATACGCACTTACACATACGTACACGCACTTACACGCACTTACACGCACTTACACGCACTAGCACATACTTACTCACACTTACACACACTTACACGTACTTACACGTACTTACACGCACTTACACGCACTTACACACACTTACACGTAGTTACACGCACTGACACACACTTATACGCACTTACACATACGTACACGCACTTACACGCACTTACACGCACTTACACGCACTAGCACATACTTACTCACACTTACACACACTTACACGTACTTACACGTACTTACACGCACTTAAACGCACTTACACAAACTTACACGGACTTATATGAACTTACATGCACTTACATGCACTTTCACGCACGTATACGCACTTACACGTACTTACACGTACTTACACATACTTACAAGCACTTACACACACTTACACATACTTACACGCACTTACATGCACTTACACGCACTTACACGCACATACACGCACTTACACGCAATTGTATGCACTTCCATGCACTTACACGCACGTACACACACTTACAGGTACTTACACAAACTTACATAACTTTACACGCACTTACACACACTTATACGCACTTACAGGTACTTACACACACTTACACGCACTTACACGCACTTACACGTACTCACACACACTTGCACACACTTACAGGCACTTACACGCACTTTCACGCACTAACACGCACCTATACGCACTTACACGCACCTACACGCACTTACACGCACTTACACATACTTACACGCTCTTACACGTACGTACACGCACTTAAACGAACTTATACAAACTTACACGCTCTTAAACCGTACTAATATGCACTTATACGCACTTACACGCATTTACAGGCACTTGCATGCACTTACATACACTTCCATGCACGTACACGTCCTTAGACGCACTTACATGCACTTTCACGTACTTATACACACTTATACACACTTGCACGCACCTACACGCACTTACACGTACTTACACGCACTTACACGCACTTATACGCACTTACACGCACCTACACGCACTTACACGCACTTACACGCACTTACACACACTTACACGCATTTACACGAACTTACACAAAATTATACCCACATAAACCATACTTACATGCACTTATACGCACTTACAAGTAAGTACATGAACTTACACGTACTTACACGCACTTACACGCACTTACACACACTTAGACACACTTACACGCACTTACACGTACTTACACAAAGTTACACAAACGTACACGCACTTACACGCACTTACACACACTTACACACACTTACACGCACTTACATGTACTTATACGCACTTATACATACTTACACGTACTTACACGTACTTATACGCACTTACACGCACTTACACGCATTTACATGCACTTACACACACTTACCCACACTTACACGCACTTACACGCACTTACACGTACTTACCCAAACTTACACAAACTTACACACACTTACACGCACTTACACGAACTTACACGCACTTACATACACTTATACGCACTTACACATACTTACACACACTTACACGTACTGACACGCACTTACACATACTTACACGTACTTACACGCACTTACATGCACTTATATGTACATACACGCACTTACACGCACTTACACGCACTGACACGCAATTACACGCACTTACACATACTAACACGTTCTTACACACACTAATACGTACTTATACGAACTTACACACACTTACACGCACTTACACGTACTGACAAGCACTTACACGCACTTACATACACTTACACGCACTTATACGCACTTACACGCACTTTCACGCACTTACACGCACTTACACGAACTTACACGCACTTACACGCATTTACACACACTTATACACACTTAGACACACTTACACGCACTTACACGCACTTATACACACTTACACACACTTACATGCACTTGCACGCACTTATACACACTTGCACACAGTTACACGCACTTGCACGAACTTACACGCATTTACACATAGGTACCTTCACGTACACGCACGTATAAGCACTTACACGCTCTTAAATAAACTTTCATCAACTTACAAGTACTTACACGCACTGACATGCACTTACACGTACTTACACGTACTTACACATACTTACACACACTTACACGTACTTACACCGACCTACACAAACTTACACGTACTTACACATACCTACATGCACTTAAATGCACTTATACGCACATACACTCATTTACACACACGTAGACGTACTTACACGCACTTACACGCACTTACATGCACTTACATGCACATACACGCACTTACACGCACTCACACATACTTACACGAACTTACACGCACTTACACACACTTACACGCACTTACACGCGCTTACGAGTACTTACACACACTTACACGCACTTACACACACACTTATACGCACTTATACGTACTTACACGCAATTGTACACACTTGCACGCACTCGCACACACTTACACGCACTTACACATGCTTATACGTACTTACACATACTTACACGCACTTACACAAAGCTACACGCACCTACACGCACTTACACATACTTACACACATTTACACGCACTTACACGCACTTACACGCTTTTACACGAGCTTAAACCGCACTTATACTCACTTACACACACTTACACACACTTAGACGCACTTACACGTACTTACACGTACTTACACAAACTTACACATACTTACACGCACGTTTACACACTTACACGCACTTCCACGCACTTATACTCACTTTCACGTACTTACACGCATTTACTCACACTTGCACGTACTTACACGGACTGACTTGTACTTACACACACTTACACACACTTACATACTCTTGCACGTGCTGACACACACTTATACGCACTTACATGCACTTACACACACTTACACAAACTTACACACACCTACACAAACTTACATATACTTATACACACTTACACGCACTTAGACGCACTTACACGTACTTATACGCACTTACACATACTTAAACACACTTACACACACTTACACAGGCTTATACGAATCTACACGCACTTATACGTAGTTACACACACTTACACGCACTTACACGCACTTACACGCACTTACACGCACTTACATGTACTTAGATGTACTTACACGCACTTACACGCACTTACACACACTTACACATACTTACACAAACACTTATACGCACTTACACATACTTACACGCACTTACACGCACTTACATGCACTTACACGCACTAGCACGTAATTACACACACTTACACACACTTACACATACTTACACGCACATACACACACTTATACGCACTTATACGTACTTACACGTACTTACATGAACTTATACGCACTTACACATACTTCCACGCACTTACACGCACTTACACGCACCAAGTCGTACTTATACATGCCTACACGCACTTACACGAACTTACATGCACTTATACAATCTTACACGCACTTACACATACTTATACGCACTAACACGCACTTACACGCACTTACACACTTACACACACTTACACGCACTTACACGCACCTACACGAACATACACGCACTTACACACACTTACACGCACTTACACGCAAGTACACGCACTTATACAGACTTACACGCACTTACACGCACTTACACACACTTACACGCACTTATACGTACTTATACGCACTTATACATATATATACCCACTTACACGCACTTACACGCATTGACACGCACTTGTACGTACTTACACGTACTTACACACACTTACACGTACGTACACGCACTTACACGCACTTACACACTTACACACACTTACACGCACTTCTACGTACTTATACGCACTTATACATATATATACCCACTTACACGCACTTACACGCATTGACACGCACTTGTACGTACTTACACGTACTTACACACACTTACACGTACGTACACGCACTTACACGCACTTACACACTTACACACACTTACACGCACTTCTACGTACTTATACGCACTTATACATATATATACCCACTTACACGCACTTACACGCATTGACACGCACTTGTACGTACTTACACGTACTTACACACACTTACACGTACGTACACGCACTTACACGCACTTACACACTTACACACACTTACACGCACTTCTACGTACTTATACGCACTTATACATATATATACCCACTTACACGCACTTACACGCATTGACACGCACTTGTACGTACTTACACATACTTACACACACTTACACACACTTTCACGCACATACACAAACACAAACTTACACGCATTTACATGCACTTACACGCACTTACACGTACTTACCCACACTTTCATGCACATACACGTACTTACATGCACGTACATGCACTTACACACACTTACACACACTTACACGCACTTACATGCACTTACGCGCACTTACACATACTTACACGCACTTACACGTACGAACTCGCACTTACACATGCTTACACGTACTTACACAAACTTACAGGCACTTATCTACACACGCACTTACACGCACAAACACGCACTTACACACACTTATACACTTGCACGCACTTACATGTATTTACACGCACTTACAGGTACTTATACGCACTTAGACACAATTACAAGTACTTACACACACTTACACGTACTTACACAATCTTACACTCATTTACAAGCACTTACACACACTTATACGCACTTACACGCACTTGTACGCTCTTACACAAACTTGCATCCACTTACACGAACTTACACGCACTTACATGCACTTATACATACTTACACGCACTTACACGTACTGATACGCACCTACACAAACTTTCGTGCACTTACACGCACTTACACATACCTACATGCATTTACATGCAATTACACACACTTCCACGCATTTACACGCACTTACACGCACTTACACGTACTTACATGTACTTACACGTACTTGCACGCACTTTCACGGACTTACACGCGCTTACACAAACTTGTACGCACTTACACGCACTTACATGCACTTACACGTACTTACACACACTTACACGTACGTACACGCACTTACACGCACTTACACACACTTACACACAGTGACACGCACTTACACGCACTTACACGCACCTGCACAAACATACACACACTTAGACGCACTTATATGCACGTACACGCACTTACACACACTTACACGCACGTACACGCACTTACACGTACTTACACGCACTTATACGTACTAACAGGCACTTATACGCACTTACACAAAATTACACAAACCTACACGCACTTACACGCACTTACACGCTCTTACACGTACTAACACATACTTATAGGCACTTACACGCACTTACATTCACTTACACGCACTTACATGCACTTACACGCACTTACACACACTTACACACACTTACAGGCACTTACACACACTTACACGAACTTACACAAGATTAAACGCACTTAAACCGTACTTACACGCACTGACACGCACTTACACGCACTTACACGCACTTACACGAACTTAAACCGCACTTACACGCACTTACACACACGTACACGCACTTAAACACATGTGCACACACTTACACGTGTTGGAAATGAGTTTCAGAAAAAAGGCAAAAACCACAGAGAGGCAGGGGAGAGGTACTGACACCTCTCCCCTGCCCCTCTGTGACCTACTCTACCCTATCAACTACCCGTGCCCGGGGTCAGAAGAGAGGACATTGCCGTGCCTCTCCTGCCCACTGATGTACTTGTATTTCGATAACTGTAGTGATGACCCGTGACATATATCCAGTGGATTATTGCGTACTTGCTTCAAGTGGTTCGGTGTCACGGAAGCTTGGGTGGTACCTAAGCAGGAGGTGGACGTTGCACACTCGGCAGAAGTTGAGCCACAAGTGACCGGACTGTCCGTCCGCATAAAGAAGAGTAACAGCAGGATTTGGACATCGGGGGGGGGGGGGGGGAAA
>SZWC01003998.1:94388-115310 GCA_023375785.1 Penium margaritaceum | reverse complement strand
GGGGGGGGGGGGGGGGGGGGGGGGGGGGAGCATAACCGATCGATATCTATCGAGCGGTTGATGATACGGCCACCGTCTGATGGTCGATCTACGGCCGACGACTAATGAATATATACACAGAGGTACCAGGGATAACATTTGAGAGTCAAGACCACGTTCAAGCGGTCGTCATCTACCGGAAGCGAAAACATCCAAACAATACCCAAACAACAGCCGAGCGAAGCCGGCAATTTTGAAGACGGCAGCTGCGGACGGCACCACTGTTTAGCAGAGCGAGACGAGCAGCAGCGAAGACAAGCGAGGTATTTAGCCTGGCTCATTCTCCTCTTTTATTCTATTCTAGTCTACCTAGATTGAAAGTCATTGTACCCAGTACTTGGAGTTTATGAAAGAGACTTGCTTCCTCTCTCTCATTGCAGTGTGTAGATCTGGCTGACTGAGCCTGTGTTGATCCCCACTGATTCTGCACTTGGTTCTGCACTGTCTCGCATCTGTTTTGTGACATTCAACGATCATAGCTTACAACAAGTGGTATCAGAGCAGGTGTGTCGCAAAACAATTTGCAGACTGGTTGCGCTATTCCCTACCATCTAACGACAACAACAGAAGCCATGGCAAGCTTCAGTGGAGGCGTCATGGGTGATCACTTCAAGATACAACCATTTGACGGAGCAGACTGCAACGAATTCGCATTCAACATGAAGATGGTGTTTCTAGCCAAAGGATTATGGGGAGTTGATTCATATCCCCTTGAAGAAACTCTTGATGCAAACGCAACTGCTAAAGAGAAATTACAATGGAAGAGACGCTGCGATCAGGCCTTCGCTATTCTGGCCATGCAACTTTCAGACAGACTGACATTTTTCATCAAAGACAACAACGACACTTTGAATCCAAGGATCACATGGATTTCCTTAAGACAACGTCATCACAAAGTTAGCGACTCCAAACTTGATAACCTGTTCATTCAGTTCTGTGAGCTGAAGATGAGTGACACCACCAGACTGGAGGACCACGTGACACATTTGAAGCAGCTTGTTGGAAGAATCAAGTCCATGGGACAGGCGCTAACTGAAAAGGTGGACGTACTACGGTTGTTTGCCAGTCTATCCACCAGATTTGACACAACATTTGAACAACTCCTGACATTTCAAGAACAAGGGGCAACCTTTGATTCAAGGCTACAAACTCTTGAAGCAGCCAGACTCCTACCAGCGCTAGGAGGACAAGCAGGAGCTAATGCAAATCAAGGAGCTCCAGCAGTACCAGCACAAGCACCAGCACCAGTTGGAGCATACGAACTAACCCTTGAACGTGCTTGTGAGACCATATTGCGCGCAGAAGAAAAACATCTCAAAACTCCAGATGGCATTGAAGCAGCTCTAACAGCCAGGATGGGACATCAACCCATCATAACCATCGGCCCAGGTTTCAAGGCCATGGACAAGGAGGAATTGCAAATTCCCATTTTTCTTCACAACCTCCTCAGCGGCTTCACTCTCAAAGCGGCATTATCCCACCTGGTGCACCAGGCAGCAAAGGCTTTGAATATGTAAAATGCTGGAATTGCCAGCAGTTTGGACACTTGAACAGATATTGCGACAAACCGCGACGAGCGCGCTTCCCAGCTCCCCAACATACGCTTCTCACTACTGAACCGTCATCAGCACAAGCAGACTCAATTCCTCTTGGAACTTTGCAGCAAATGATGACGCAGATGTTTCAAGGATGGTCACAACGCATGCATCAAATGGAGGCTATTGGACATCAAACCAGTGGGACAAGCAACACGGCAATCAACTTCATCCTCTCTGTTGATGACACACCAACAGCTCCATCCCTGTCAACTTCAAACCAGCAATCACCATCCAACACTGCTGACTTCATCATGGAAGAACTGGCGTTGTGCTCCATTGACAGTGCCTTTCTCCTTGCCGCAGGCATTCTTGCCTGGATTCTTGATTCTGGCATCACCCGCCACATGACCTGCAACCGCACTTGGTTTGTGGATTTTAAAGAGTTCAAAAAACCCAAGCCAGTGGGACTTGGTGATGGCCGCATCATCCCTGCCATCGTTGCTGGGACAGTACGAGTCTCTATCTCCTTTGAAGGCAAAGTGGCCTCCCGTATTTGTTCTGATGTCCTATTCATGCCAGAACTTGCAGCAAATCTTCTATCTGTTACCAAACGTAACGACAAAGGCTGTCGAGCTATTTTTTAAGCAGAACACAGCTACAGAATCTATGCCAAGGGTGGCAAAATTGTGGCGGAGGCCAAGAGGGAAGGCAACCTTACCATTTTACCAACACTGGACACAGAAGCTGATGAAGGAACTACAGAAGTTGCTCTGGCAGCAGTGGGCTCCACACCTGCTCCACCTGTCCAACACGATTCTCTCTCCATTCTCTGGCATCAACGTTTTGGGCATGTTGGTTTTGGAACTCTTTTGTCCATGTCAGTGCACAATTGGTGGATTCCTTCCCCGCAAATCCTACCAAACCCACCAACTTCTGCTGTGAAGGCTGCCTCGCTAGCAAGTAAGCTCAGGAACCCCTCCCCACACATTCCAACATCAGCGCATCTGACAAGCTTCACCTTGTTCACATGGACCTATGCTGTATCAAGGATGCGTCTATCTCAGGGAAGCACTACTTTCTTGTCCTTCTAGATGATTTCACTCATCATGTGCGGCTCTGCTTTCTCCGACATAAATCAGAAGCCGCCGATCACATCATCACCTGGATCAAACTAGTTGAGAATGCAACTGACAAACGGGTGAAAACTGTACGATCCAACAATGGAGGAGAGTTTGTGAATAAAGCCCTTGCAGATTATTATGCCAGTCACGGCATCCATCATCAGCGAACTGTACCTCATACACCTCAGCAAAATGGGCAAGCTGAACGTATGAATCGTACATTTTTGGAGAAAGCTCGCTCTATGCTTCATGCTGCGGGATTGCCCTCTGGTTTTTGGGCCGAAGCGGTCAATACTGTAGGCTATCTCCTCAACAGACTTCCCTGCAAACGCCTCAAAGGCACAAGCACTCCATACGAAGCTTGGACAGGCCGTAAGCCCAAGGTTGGCCATCTCAAAGTCTTTGGCAGTACGGACTATGCCTGGGTCACACCGTCAGCCCGCGACAAACTGGGCTCCCACACCAAGAAAGGCATCCTCGTGGGCTACGACGACAACAGCCAGTCATACTGTCTCTGGGACCCAACAGCTCAACAAATTGTTCGAAGCCGCAGTGCCACGTTTGATGAAATATTGCGGGATCGCACAGCGGCTGCCTCTGAGCCACCTTAGACAAACTCTGACGCACTTAGACGCACGTACACACACTTACTCACACTTACATGTACGTACATGCACGTATACGCACTTACACACACTTACACGCTCTAACACGCACTTATACGTACTTACACGAAATCACACGCACATACACGCACTTACACGCACGTACATGCACATACACGCACTAACATATACTTACACGCCCTTACACGCACTTACACACACTTAAACGCACTTACACGTACTTACATAAACTTTCATGTACTTACATGTAGTTACACGCACTTACACACACTTACACGTACTTACACACACTTACACGCACATACAGGAACGTATACGTACTTATACATACATACATGCACTTACACGCACTTACACACACTTACACACACGAACTCGCACTTACACATGCTTACACGTACTTACACAAACTTACACATACTTACACAAACGTACATGCACTTACACACACTTATACGCACTTACACGCATTTACACGCTCTTACACGCACTGATATGCACTTGCACGAAATGACATTCATTTACACGAACTTACACGCACTTATAAGCACTTACACGTACTTCCATGTACTTCCACACACTTATTCTTACTTACACGTACTTATACGCACTTACACACACTTACACATACTTATACGCACTTATACATACTTATACGCACCTACACAAACTTACGCGTACTTACACACTTTTACACGCACCTACATACACCTACACGCACTTGCACACACTTACATGCACTTACACCTACTTACACGCACTTACACGCACTTTCATGAACGTACACGCACATACACACACTTACACACACTTACACGAACTTTAAATGCACTTACACTCATTTACCCAAACTTATACGCACTTAGACGCACTTATACCCACTTACACGCACTTACATAAACGTACACGTACTTACACGCACTCACACGCACTTACACACACATAGACATACTTAAACACACTTATACGCACTTACATGCAATTACACACACTTATTTGCACTAACATGCACTTACATACACTTATACGTACTTACACATACTTTCACGTGTACTTACACGTACTTACATGCACTTACACATACTTACACGCATTTACACACACTTATACAAACTTACACGCACTTCCACGCACTTACACGTACTTACACGCGGTTACAAGCACTTACACACACTTAGACACACTTACACATACTTACACGCACTTACACGCACTTACACAAACTTGAACTGACTTACACACATTTACACAAACGTATACGAAATTAGACCCACTTAAACCGCACTTACACGCACTTACACACACTTACACGCACTTACACGCACTTACACATACTTATACACACTTAATTGTACTTACATTCACTTACACACACTTACACGTACTTACACGTACTTAAACGCACTTAAACGCACATACACAAACTTACACGCACTTATATGAACTCACATGCACTTACATGTACTTTCACGCATGTATACGCACTTACACATACTTACACACACTTACACATACTTACAAGCACTTACATACACTTACACGTACTTACACGCACTTACACGCACTAACACGCACTTACACGCACTTATACGCACTTACACGCACTTACACGCACTTGTATGCACTTCCATGCACTTACATGCACGTACACACACTTACACGTACTTACACAAACTTACATAAATTTACACGCACTTACACGCACTTATACGCACTTACACGCACTTACACACACTTACACGCACTTACACGTACTTACACGCACTTGCACACACTTACAGGCACTTACACACACTTACACGCACTAACACGCACCTATACGCACTTACACATACCTACACGCACTTACATGCACTTACACATACTTATACGCTCTCATACACACTAACACGCACTTAAACGAACTTATACAAACTTACACGCACTTAAACCGTACTTATACGCACTTACACATACTTACACGCACTTACACGCACTTACGTATACTTACATACACTTCCACACACGTACACGTACTTAGACACACTTACACGCACTTTCACGCACTTATACACACTTATACGCACTTGCACGCACCTACACGTACTTACACGTACTTACACGCACTTACACGCACTTACACGCACTTACACGCACTTACACACACTTACACGCATTTACACGAACTTACACGAAATTACACCCACATAAACCATACTTACATGCACTTATGCGCACTTACACGTACTTACATGCACTTATACGTACTTACTCGCACTTACATGCACTAACACACACTTAGACGCACTTAAACGCACTTACACGTACTTACACAAAGTTACACAAACTTACACACACTTACACGTACTTACACACGCTTACACACACTTACATGCACTTCCATGTACTTATATGCACTTACACATACTTAGATACACTTACACATACTTATACGCACTTACACGCACTTACAGGCATTTACATGCACTTACGCACACTTACACACACTTACACGCACTTACACGTACTTACATGCACTTACACGTACTTACACATACTTACACACACTTACACCCACTTACACACACTTACACGAACTTACACGCACTTACACACACTTATACGTACTTACACGTACTTACATACACTTACACGCACTGACACACACTTACACGTACTTACACGTACTTACACACACTTACACGCACTTATATGTACATACACGCACTTACACGCACTTACACACACTGACACGCAATTATACGCACTTACACATACTTACACGTACTTACACGCACTAACACGTACTTACACGAACTTACACACAATTACACGCACTTACACATACTGACAAGCACCTACACGCACTTACATACACTTACACGCACTTACACGCACTTACACACACTTTCATGCACTTACACGTACTTACACAAACTTACACGTACTTACACGTACTTACACACACTTACACACACTTACACGCACTTACACGCACTTACACACACTTACACGCACTTACACACACTTACATGCACTTGCACGCACGTACATACACTTGCACGCACTTACACGCACTTACACAAACTTACACGCATTTACACGCACTTACACTCACGTACACGCACTTATAAGCATTTACACCCTCTTAAACAAACATTCATCAACTTACACATACTTACACGCACTGACACACACTTACACGCACTTACACGCACTTACACATACTTACACGCACTTACACGTACTTACACCTACCTACACAAACTTCCACGCACTTACACGCACCTACATGCACTTAAATGCACTTACACGTACATACACTCATGTACACACACTTAGACGTACTTACACGCACTCACACGCACTTACATGCACTTACATGTACATACACGCACTTACACGCACTCACACATACTTACACAAACTTACACGCACTTACACACACTTACATGCACTTATACACGCTTAGGAGTACTTACACACACTTACACACACTTACACACCTTTACACGCACTTACAGGTACTTACACGCAACTGTACACACTTGCATGCACTTGCACACACTTACACGCACTTACACGCACTTACATGTACTTACACATACTTACACGCACTTACACAAAGTTACACACACCTACACGTACGTACTTACACTTGCATGCACTTGCACACACTTACACGCACTTACACGTACGTATACGCACTTACACGCACTTACACGAACGTAAACTGCAGTTATACTCACTTACACACACTTACACACACTTAGACGCACTTACACGTACTTACACGCACTTACACGAACTTACACATACTTACACGCACTTTTACGCACTTACACACACTTCCACGCACTTATACTCACTTTCACGCACTTACATACATGTACTCACACTTAGACGTACTTACACGGACTTACTTGTAATAACACGCACTTACACACACTTACACACTCTTGCACACACTGACACACACTTCTATGCACTTACATGCACTTACACACACTTACACGAACTTACACGCACTTTAACAAACTTACATGTACTTACACACACTTACACGCACTTACACGTACTTACACGCACTTATACGCACTAACACATACTTAAACACACTTACACACACTTACACACACTTATACAAATGTACACGTACTTACACGCACTTACACACACTTACACGAATGACACGCACTTACACGCACTTACACATACTTACACGTACGTACACACACTTACACGTACTATCACGCACTGACACAGATCTATACGTACTTACACATACTTACACGCACTTACACGCACTTACATGCACTTACACACACTAGCACATACTTACACACACTTACACGCACTTACACGCACTTACACGCACTTACACGCACTTATATGCACTTATACGCACTTACACGCACTTACATGAACTTATACGCACTTACATGCACTTACACGTACTTACACGCACTTACACGCACTTACATGCACTTACACAAACGTACACGTACTTACACGCACTTACACACACTGACACGCAATTATACGCACTTACACATACTTACACGTACGTACACACACTTACACGTACTATCACGCACTGACACAGATCTATACGTACTTACACATACTTACACGCACTTACACGCACTTATATACACTTATACGCACTTACACGCACTTACATGCACTTACACAAACGTACACGTACTTACACGCACTTACACACACTGACACGCAATTATACGCACTTACACATACTTACACGTACGTACACACACTTACACGTACTATCACGCACTGACACAGATCTATACGTACTTACACATACTTACACGCACTTACACGCACTTATATACACTTATACGCACTTACACGCACTTACATGAACTTATACGCACTTACATGCACTTACACGTACTTACACGCACTTACATGCACGAAGTCGCACTTATACATGCCTACACGCACTTACACGAACTTACATGCACTTGTACAAACTTGCACGCACTTACACATACTTACACGCACTAATACGCACTTACACGCACTTACACACTTACACACACTTACACGCACTTACACGCACTTACGCAAATGTACACGCACTTAGACACACTTACACACACTTACACGCAAGTACACGCACTTATACACACTTACACGTACTTACACACACTTACGCACACTAACAGATACTTATACGCACTTAGACGCACTTATACATATATACACGCACTTACACGCACTTACACACATTGACGCGCACTTGTACGCACTTACACATACTTACACACACTTACACACCCTTTCACGCACATACACAAACACAAACTTACACGCATTTACACGTACTTACACGCAATAACACGCACTGACATACACTTTCATGCACTTACACGTACTTACATGCACTTACATACACTTACACACACTTACACACACACACACACATACACGCACTTACACGCACTTACACACACTTACACACACTTACACGCACTTACACGTACAAACTCGCACTTACACATGCTTACACGTACTTACACAAACGTATAGGCACTTACCCACACTTACACGCACTTACACGCACAAACACGCACTTACACGCACATATACACTTACACGCACTTACATGTACTTACATGCACTTACAGGTACTTATACGCACTTACACACACTTACAAGAACTTACACACACTTACACGCACTTACACAATCTTACACACATTTATAAGCACTTACACGCACTTACACGCACTTACACGCTCTTACATGAACTTATATCCACTTACACGCACTTACACGCACTTATACACACTTACACGCACTTACACGTACTTACACACACGTATAGGCACTTACCCACACTTACACGCACTTACACGTACAAGCTCGCACTTACACATGCTTACACGTACTTACACACACTTACACACACACACACACATACTCGCACTTACACGCACTTACACAATCTTACACACATTTATAAGCACTTACACGCACTTACACGCACTTACACGCTCTTACATGAACTTATATCCACTTACACGCACTTACACGCACTTATACATACTTACACTCACTTACACGTACTGATACGCACCTACACAAACTTACGTGCACTTACATGCACTTACACATACCTACATGCACTTACACGCACTTACACACACTTCCACGCATTTACACGCACTTACACGTACTTACTCATACTTACATGCACTTACACGTAATTGTACGCACTTGCACGCACTTACACGCACTTACACAAACTTACACGCACTTACACGCACTCACACTAACTTACACGCACTTACGAGCACTTATACACACTTACACGCACTTACACGCACTTACACGCATTTACGCACACTTACACGCATTTACACACACTTTCACGCACTTACACGCACTTACACGCACTTACACAAACTTACACGCACTTACACGCACTTACACGCACTTACACGTACTTACACATACTTACACAAACATACACGCACTAACACACACTTACACGAACTTATACGTACTTACACGCACTTACATGCACTAACACGCACTTACACGCACTTACACACACTTATACACACTTACATGAACTTACAGGCACTTACACACACTTGCACAAACTTACACGTACTTAGACACACTTATACGCACTTACACGTACTTACACACACTTACACATACTTACACGCACTCACACGTACGTACATGCACTTACACGTACTAACACGCACTTACACACACTTACACGAAAGTACACGCACCTACACACACTTACACGCACTTACTCGTACTTACACACAGTGATATGCACTTACACGCACTCATAAGCACTTACACACACTTACACGCACTTACATGTACTTATACGCACTTACACGAATTCAAACCGCACTTACACACACTTACATACACTTATACGCACTTACACACAGTTACATGCACTTACACAAACGTACACGTACTTACACGCACTTACACGCACTTATACGTACTTACACGTACTTACTTGCACTTACACGCACTTAAACCCACTAACACGCACTTACACGTACTTACACACACTTACTCGTGCTTACATGCACTTACACATTTTTACACGCACTTGCTTGCACTTACACGTACTTACAGGTACTCATACATACTTACATGCAATTACACGCACTTACACGTACTTACACGCACTTACACAAACTTACACGTACTTACACGCACTTACACAAACTTAAACTACACTTACACGCACTTACACGCACCAACACGCACTTACACGCACTTACACGTACTTACACATACTTATACACACTTACACAAACTTACATGCACTTACACGCACTTGCACAAACTTACACACACTTAGACGCACTTATACGCACGTACACGCACTTATACACACTTACACGCACGTACACGCACATACACGCACTTACACATACTTATACGCAATAACACGCACTTATACGCACTTGAACAAAATTACACACACCTACACGCACTTACAGTACTTACACACACTTATACACAGTTATACCCATTTACACACACTTAGACAGACTTACACGCAATTACACATACTTAGACGTACTTACACGCACTTACACGCACTTATACATACATACACGCACTTACACGCACTTACACGCACTGACATGCAATTATACACACTTACACATAGGTACACGCACTTACACGCACTAACACGCACTTACACGAACCTATACGCATTTACACGTACTTACACGCACTGACAAGCACTTACACGTACTTACACGTACTTACACGCACTTACACATACTTACACGCACTTACACGTACTTACACGCACCTACACGAACATACGCGCACTTACACGCACCTACATGCACTTAAACGCACTTACACTCATTTACACGCACTTACACGCACTTACACGTACTTACACGCACTTACACGTACTTACATGCACTTACATGCATTTACATGCACTTACACGCACTCACACATACTTACACGCACTTACACATACTTACACGCACTTACACACACTTATACGTATTTACACATACTTACACGCACTTACACACACTTATACGTATTTACACATACTTACACGCACTTACACACACTTATACGTATTTACACATACTTACACGCACTTACACACACTTATACGTATTTACACATACTTACACGCACTTACACACACTTATACGTATTTACACATACTTACACGCACTTACACACACTTATACGTATTTACACATACTTACACGCACTTACACACACTTATACGTATTTACACATACTTACACGCACTTACACACACTTATACGTATTTACACATACTTACACGCACTTACACACACTTATACGTATTTACACATACTTACACGCACTTACACATACTTACACACACTTATACGCACTTACACGTACTTACACGCACCTACACGCACATACGCGCACTTACACGCACCTACATGCACTTAAACGCACTTACACTCATTTACCCGCACTTACACGCACTTACACGTACTTACACGCACTTACACGTACTTACATGCACTTACATGCATTTACATGCACTTACACGCACTCACACATACTTACACAAACTTACACGCACTTACACACACTTACATGTACTTACACGTGCTTACAAGCACTTACACGTACCTACATGCACTTACACACACTTACACACACTTATACGCACTTTCATGCACTTGCATGCACTTTCACGCACTTGCACGCACTTACACACACTTATACGTATTTACACATACTTACACGTACTTACACGCACTTACACGCAGTTACACGCACCTACACACACTTACACGTACTTACACGCATTTACACACACTTACACGCACTTACACGCACTTATACCAACTTAAACTGCACTTATACTCACTTACACACACTTACACACACTTAGACGTACTTATATGCACTTACACGCACTTGCACAAATGTACACATACTTATACGCACTTCCACGTGCTTACACATACTTTCATGTACTTACACGCACTTACTCGCAATTACACGTACTTACACACACTTACTTGTACTTACACACACTTACACGCACTTACACGCACTTGCACGCACTTACACGCACTTACACGTACTTACACGCATGTACACGCACTTAACCAAACTTACACGCACTTACACAAACTTACATGCACTTACATACACTTACACATACTTACACGCACTTTCACGTACTTACACGCACTAACACATACTTAAACGCACTTATACATACTTACACGCACTTATACGCACTTACACGCACTTACACAAACTTACACGCACTCACATACACTTACACGTACTTACACGTGCTTACACGCACTTACACATACGAACTCACACTAATGCATGCCTATACGCACTTACACAAACTTACACGCACTTATACGAACTTACACGTACTTACACAAACGTACACGCACTAACACGCACTTACATGCACTTACACACTTACACACACTTACACGTACTTACACGCACTTACACGAACTTACACGTACTTACATGCACTTACACAAACTTATACACACTTACAAGTACTTACATGCACTTACACGCTCTTACACGCACTCACACGCACTAACACATACTTAGACGCACTTACACATACTTACACGTACGTATACGCACTTACACGCACTTACACATACTTACACGCACTTACATGCACTTACACGTACTTAGATGCATGTATACGCACGTATACACACTTACACACACTTACACATACTTACATACACCTACACACACCCACACACACTTACACACACTTATACCCACTTACACACACTTATATGCACTAAAATACACTCTTACACGTACTTGCACATACTTACACGTACTTATACGCACTTACACACACTTACACGTACTTACACGCACTTACACGTACTTACACGCACTTACATGCACTTACACACACTTACATGCACTTACACAAACTTACAAAAAATTACACCCACTTAAACTGCACTTACACGCATGTATACGCACTTACACGCACTTACACATACATACACGCACTTACACCCACTTACATGCACTAACACGAACTTGAACTACACTTACACGCACTTACATGCACTTACACGCTCTTACACGCACTTACACGCTCTTACACGCACTCACGCGTACTAACACGCACTTACACACACTTACACGTACGTACACACACTTACATGTACTTACACACACTTGCACGTACTTACATGTACTTACACGCACTTATACACACTTACACAGACTTACACGTACTTACACGCACTTACATGTACTTCCATGCACTTAGACGCACTTACACACACTTAAACACACTTACACGAACTTACATTCCCTTACACAAACTAACACGTACTTACACGCACTTACACACACTTACACACACTTACACCCATACTCGTCCTTACACACACTTACATGAATTTACACACACTTACACGCTCTTACACGCACTTACACGCACTTACACGCACTTACACCCACTTACACGAACTTACATTCACTTACACAAACTTACACATACGTATACGAACTTACACGTACTTACACGCACTTTCAAGCATTACACGTACTTACACGCACTTACACACACTTACACGCACTTATACGTACTTACACGTACTTACACGTACTTACACGTACTTGTACATATTTACACGCATTTACACGCACTTACACGCACTTACACACACTTTCACGCACTTACACGCACATACACGCACTTACACACACTTACACGCACTTACAGGAACTTACACAAACGTACACATACTTACACATACTTACACGTACTTACACGTACGTACACGCACTTACACATACTTACACACACTTATACGCACTTACACGTACTTACACGCACTTACACGCACTTACACGTACTTACATGCACTTATACCCTTTCATACACTCTTACACGCTCTTACACGACCTTAAATGCACTTCTACATACTTATACACACTTACACACACTTACACGTACGTACACGCAATTATACGCACTTACACAAACTGACACGTACTTACACACACTTACACGCACTTACATGCACTGACACGTACGTATACACACTTACACGTACTTACACGCACCTATACATACTTACACGCACTCACACATACTCACACATACTTGCACACACTTATACGCACTTACATGCACTTACACACACTTACATACGCTTACACGCACTTACATGCACTTACACGTACTTACATGCACTTACACACACTAATACACACTTACACACACTTACACGCACTTACATACAGTTACACACACTTACATGCTCTTACACACACTTACGCGTACTTACTCGCTTCTACACATACTTACACATACTAACATGCACTTACACGCACATACAAACACTTACACGTATGCACACGCACTTACAGGCACTTACACGCACTTACATGCACTTACACGCACTTAGACGCACTTATACATACTTACATGCACTTATACGTACTTACACACACGTACACGAACTTACATGCACTTACACGTACTTACACATACCTACACGCACCTACATGTACTTACATGCACTTACACGCACTTACACATACTTACACGCACTTACACACACATACACACACTAACACGCACTTACACGCACTTGCACGCACTTATACGCACTTACACACACTTACACGTACTTGCACACACTTAGTCGCACTTACACTCACTTACATGCACGTACACGCACTTATACGCACTTACACACACTTACACAAAATAACACCCACTTAAACTGCACTTACACGCACTTACACGCACTTAGACGCACTTACATGCACTTACCCACACTTACACGCACTTATACGCACTTACACAAACTTACACGCACTTACACATGCTTACATGCACTTACACATACTTACACGCACTTACTTGCACTTACACGTACTTACACGTACTTACACATACTACACGCACTTACATGCACTTATACGTACTTACACAAACTTACACGTACTCAAACGCACTTACACATACTTAAACGCACTTACACGCACTTACACACACTTACACATACTTTCATGCACTAATACGCATTTACACATACTCACACAAACTTAAACTGTACTTAGACATACTTACACGGAATTACACGCACTTACACGTGCTTACATGCACTTACACGCACTCACACGTACTTACATGAACCCACACAAACTTACATACACTTACACTCACTTACACGAACTTAGACCGTGCTTACACGCACTTACATGCACTTACACGCTCTTATATGCAATTATACGTACTAGCACACACTTACACGCACTTACACGCACTCACATGCACTTACACGCACTTACACGCACTTACATGCACTTACACACACTTATACCTACTTACACACACTTACACACACTTACACGCACGTACACACACTTACACGCACTTACACGCATTTACACGTACTTACACGCATTTACACGTACTTACACGCTCTTATACAAACTTACATTCACTTACACGAGTTTACACGTACTTACATGCACTTACACACACTTACACGCACTTACACGCACATATACGCACTAACACACACTTACACGCACTTACACGTACTTACACGTACTTACACGTACTTAAACTTACACGCACTTCCATGCACTTACACACACTTACACGCACTTACACGCACTTACACGCACTTACACACACATACACAAACTTACATGTACTTACAGGCACATACACGCACTTACACGCACTTACACACACGTACACACAATTACACGAACTTACACGCACTTACACACAAATACACATACTTACACATCCTTTCTTACACTTACACATACTTACACGTACTTGCACGGACTTATATGCACTTACACACACTTACACATACTTACACGAACTTACTCAAACTTACATGTACTTATACATTCTTACACGTACTTACACGCACTCATACGTACTTACACACTCTTACACGCTCTTACACCACCTTACACACACTTACACATACTTATACACACTTAGACGCACTTACACGCACTTACACGCACTTACATGCATTTAAACGCACTTACATGCACTGACACGCACTTACAAGCACTTACACATACTTACACGCACTTGCACACACTTACATGCACTTACATGAACTTACACATACTCACATGAACTTATACGTACTTACACGCACTTACATGCACTTACACATACTTCCACACTCTTACACGCTCTTACACCACCTTACACGCACTTACACATACTTATACATACTCACATGCACTCACACACACTTACACACACTTACACGCATTTACACATACTTACACGCACTTACACGCACTTACATGCACTTACATGAACTTACACATACTCACATGAACTTATACGTACTTACACGCACTTACATGCACTTACACATACTTCCACACTCTTACACGCTCTTACACCACCTTACACGCACTTACACATACTTATACATACTCACATGCACTCACACACACTTACACACACTTACACGCATTTACACATACTTACACGCACTTACACGCACTTTTACGCACTTACACACACTTACACGCACTTATACACTTCTACACACACTTAGATGCAGTAACACGTACTTACACACACTTACACACATTTACACGCACTTATACGCACTTACACACACTTACATGCACTTACACACACCTGTACACACTTACACGTACTTACACGAACTTACACATACTTAAACCACACTTACACGCACTTACATGCACTTACACACACTTATACGTACTTACACACACTTAAACGCACTTACACATACTTACACGCACTTACATGCACTTACACGCACTTACACACACCTACACACACTTACACGCACCCACACACTTACACGTACTTACACACACATACACATACCTACACACACTAATACACACGTATACGCACTTACACATACTTACACGCACTTACACACACATACACATACTAACGCGCACTTACAGGCACTTGCACACACTTATATACAGTTCCACACACTTACACGCACTTACACGCACTTACGTGCACTTAGTCGCACTTACACTCACTTACACGCACTTACACACACTTACACGCACTTACACGAACTTACACAAAATTACACCCACTTAAACTGCACTTACACGCACTTACACGCGCTTAGACGCACTTACACGCACTTACACACACTTACACGCACTTACACGCACTTACACGTACTTACACGTACTTACACGCACTTACACGCACTTACACGTACTTACACGTACTTACACGCACTTACACGCACTTACACGTACTTACACGTACTTACACGCACTTACACGCACTTACACGTACTTACACGTACTTACACGCACTTACACGCACTTACACGTACTTACACGTACTTACACGCACTTACACGCACTTACACGTACTTACACGTACTTACACGCACTTACACGCACTTACACGTACTTACACGTACTTACACGCACTTACACGCACTTACACGTACTTACACGTACTTACACGCACTTACACGCACTTACACGAACTTACACAAAATTACACCCACTTAAACTGCACTTACACGCACTTACACGCGCTTAGACGCACTTACACGCACTTTCATGCACTTGCACAAACTTACACGCACTTACACATGCTTACATGCACTTATACGTACTTACACGCACTTACATGCACTTACACGTACTTACACGTACTTACACATACGTACACGCACTTACATGCACTTATATGCACTTACACAAATGTACACACACTTACACGCACTTATACATGCGTAAACGTACTTACACGCACTTACACGCACTTCCACATACTTACACGCACTTACACGCACTTACACTCACTTATACGAACTCAAACTGCACTAACACACACTCACACATACTTACACGCACTTATACGCACTTACACGCACTTACACACACTTACACAAACTTAAA
Source organism: Penium margaritaceum (assembly GCA_023375785.1). Classification (NCBI taxonomy): domain Eukaryota; kingdom Viridiplantae; phylum Streptophyta; class Zygnematophyceae; order Desmidiales; family Peniaceae; genus Penium; species Penium margaritaceum. The sequence goes on along the minus strand of SZWC01003998.1, from coordinate 97,025 downwards.
CCGCGCTTACACGCACTTACATGCACTTACATGCTCTTACACGTACTTACACGCACTAACGCGTACTTACACATACTTACACGCACTTACACGCACATACATGTACTTACACGCACTTACACGTACTTATACGCACTTACACACACTTATACATACTTACACGTACTTACATGCATTTAAACGCACTTACACGCACTTACAGGAACTGACATTCACTCACACGAACTTACACCTACTTACACGCACTTACACGCGCTTATACGCACTTACACTCACTTACACACACTTACACGCACTTACACACACTTACACATCATTACACGCACTTACACACACTTACACGTACTTACACGCACTACACACACTTACATGCACTTTCACGCACTTACACGTACTTACACGTACTTACACGTACTTACATGCACTTACACTCACTTACACGCACTTACACGCACTTACGTGCACTTACACGTACTTACACGTACTTACACGCACTTACACGCACTTACACGCACTTACACACACTTATACGCACTTACACACACTTACACACACTTACACGCACTTACATGCACTTGCAGGCACTTACATGCACTTACACGTACTTACATTTACTTACACGCACTTACATGCACTTACACGCTTTTGCACACACTTATACGCACTAACACACACTTACATGCACTAACACACACTTAAACGCATTTATATGCACTTACACGCACTTACACATACGTATACAAACTTACATAAACTTGCACACACTTATACGCATTTACACGAACTAACACGCATGTAAACCACACTTACACGCACTTGCACACACTTACACGCACTTACATGCACTGACACGCACTTACACACACTTATACGCACTTACACGCACTTATACACACTTACATACTTACACGTACTTACATGCACTAACACGCACTTACACGTACTTACACACACATATATACACTTATACCCACTTAAACTGCACTCACACGCACTTAAACGCACTTATAGGCACTTACACGCACTTACACGTACTTACACGAACTTACAGGCACTTACACGCACTTACACGCACTTACACGCACTTACACGCACTTACACGTCTTTATATGCACTTACACGTACTAACACACACTTACTTGCACTTACACATATATACACCCCCTTAGACGCACTTACATGCACTTACATGCACTTACACGTGCTTACATGCACTTACACGTACTTATACGTACTTATATGCACTTACATGTACTTACATGCACTTACATGAACTTACACGCACTTACACGCACTTACACATACTTACACGCACTTACATGCACTTACTCGCACTTTCACATACTTACACGCGCTTGCACACATGTGCACATACTTACAGGAACTTGAACTGCACTTACACACACTTACACGCACTTACACGTACTTATACGCACTTATACACACTTTTAGCACTTACACACACTTCCACGCACTTACACGAACTTACACGTACTTACACGCACTTAGACTCACTCACACAAACTTAAACCGTGCTAACACCCACTTACATACACTTACACACTCTTATACGTACTCAAACATACTAACACGCACTTACACGCACTTACACATAATTACATGCACTTACATGCACTTACACGCACTTACACGCACATACACGTACTTACATGCACTTGCACATACTTACACGCACTTACATGTACTTACACGCACTTAGATACACTTACACACACTTATACGTACTTACACGCACTTACACTCACACACACTTACACATACTCACACGCAGTCACACATACTTACACACACTTACACGCACTTACACGCACTTACACACACTTACACATACTTACACGCACTTACACGTACTTACACGCACTTACATGCACTTACACACACTTACACGTACTTACACGCACTTACACGCACTTATACACACTTACACGCACTTACATGCACTTACACGTACTTAAATGCACTTACACATACTTACATGTACTGACACACTTTGGCACACACTTATACGCACTAATACACACTTACATGTACTAACACACACTTACACGGACTTACACACACTTACACACACTTACATGCACTTACACGTATTTACACGTACTTACACAAACTTACACGTACTTACACGAACTTACACGTACTTATACAAACTTACACACACTTAAATCACACTTACACGCACTTGCACGCACTTACACGCTCTTATACGCACTAACAGGCGCTTACACGCACTGACATGCACTTACACGTATTTACACACACTTACACACACTTACACGTACATACACACGCTTACACGTACTTACACGCACTTACACACACTTACCAACACTTACACGTACTTACACGCACTTATACGAACTTATACGAAATTACACCCACTTAAACTGCACTCACGCGCACTTACACACACTTATACGCACTTACATACACTTACACACACTTACATGTACTTACCCATACTTACACGCACTTACATGCACGTATACACACTTACACATACTTACACTCACTTACACGCACTCACACATACTTACACACAGTCACACATACTTACACGTACTTATACGTACTTACACGCACTTATACGCACTTACACGCACTTACACGCACTTA
>SZWC01003998.1:79014-93785 GCA_023375785.1 Penium margaritaceum | reverse complement strand
GCACTTACACGCACTTACATGCACTTACACGCACTTACACACGTTGGCACACACTTACACATACTAACACATACTTACACGCACTAATACACATGTCACGCACAATCTGCCGCAGCTCCGCAGAAGAATTAACCGGCGGAATAGGGATCGAGGAGGCAGAGGGTCCGCGCATGGTATGCTGGCTCCCGCGGATGCGGTTGAGCGAGGAGTAAACGCGGATCCGGGGGGAAGCAAGAGTCAGGGTACCGGTGGAAGTGGCCGCCGCAGACGAACATTCGTCTGCGGCGGTTCTTCTTTGCCAAAGAATTTGTGGCCAGGCGGGAAGCCGTGAAGGGAAGGGCCGCGGTGCAAAGGAAACGGGGACAAGCCAAAACAGAATCCGCCGCCACTGACAAAGCGCAGGCAGGACAGCGGAGGAACTGAGCAATCAGAGGAGAAATGACCAATCAGCACAAGTGAGCAAGCATCAATCACGGAGGAGCCTCGGGAGACGCACCGCTGAGGACGAAGATTCAAGGAAGAACACGAAGAACCGCGTGTACGAACTGTGGATGAAGAAAGCAACCAGCAGAATAGAGCGTGTGTGTGTGTGGGACGAGACCCGAGGTGCGTAGCCGCACCGCGTGGAGTCCGAGTAGAAGGAGTAGGAGGATGTGAGAGGGATGAGACCGTCGGCGTGTAGACACGCCGCGCGGAGTCCCGAGTAGGAAAGGGGCCTCACTAGCAGTAGGAGAAGTGCAACTCAGACTTGCTTGCCTTCCAAAGTATTCCATGTACTCCGCAATCAGCTTGATCAAAGTCATTGGCCTACTCTCATTCCTGTGCTTCGCCCACTACCCTCTTTTCCTCAGTCCCTCTCGGAATCCGGTCCGCGGACTATGGGAGTAGGTGTGTGAGGAACCAAAAGTCCGAGTGAGGTGGGCTGCCGGCGGTGTCCCTTGCTTGCACACGTCCGCGGAACGGGGTTCCGCGCAGAGGAGCCGGACGCCACGAGGTGGTGGACTCCCGTGTGGGAAGAAGTGGAATGCGGAGCATCACTCATCGGTGAGGTGCCTGCACAGAAGTCCAGAACTGTGGTCCGCGGAATAGCTCATAGAAGGGGATTTTCCTGTTGTGGGTTGTCGTATTCTAGTGGCTCGCGGAGTGCTATTTCTCATAAGGTGTATACGCAGCAGTCCCAGACTCGTGGTCCACGGAGAAGTCTCTAGCCTGAGGGCGACAACCGCGTATTGCTGATCCCTCGTAGTAAAGTTACAATAGTAAAGTGAGTAGTGCGCGGGGATCCGGGGAGAGTTGCCGTCCGCGGAAAAATCAGGGACGCGACAAAATTGGGGGTATCAGTGTCATGGTGCGGTGAGCGTGGACAGTTCTTTGCTCTTTGCCAGCAGAACTGCACGTGCCTTTCAGATCAGTGGTTCATGTCGGCGGCCAGCTTCGTGCATCAGGATACCAGGCGACGGCAGCAACAGTCATCGGCGCGGTGCTTCCTGCCACGACGGGCCGCGACCTGCGCGGGAAGCCGGGATTCCTCACCCGTGTTGTCCCGCGCACCAGTCAGCTCTTCACCAGGCGCTGATCCGCTCGCCCAGCACCGACGAGTGACCGAGTGGTTGGAGCAGCTACATTGGCGCCGCATTATGGATGCGCTGGCCGAACACGTGGAGGTGGAGAGTGTCCACAGTTCCGACATCCATGGGTCGGCCCAGCATCAAGAGGGCCAGGGGGGCCAGCCAAATGCGCCACTTGGGGCGCAGTGGCTCTCCGATGCGCCACCTTCCCTGCCAGAATCCTCCGGTGGTGGAGAGCTCGAGGTCTACCGCGGACTGGTGTATCGGCGTCGGGGCGGGCAGCAGCAGCAGGTCCCTGGCGGAACAGAGGTGCAGCACGTGCCCCTGCCAGCACACCCGCAACCCTTACCGCTGAGCCCTGAGGATTCAGGGATCCCCAAAGTACCAACACCAGACGAGCAATGGATGTCGGCGCAGCAGCACAGGATGGGACTCCTAAACCCCGCCCTTGGGATGCCTCAGGACACGAACCCGCCGCGGCAGCCGGCCTGGGCAATCGCGGGCGCCTTGACCGCGGAACCACCTGTGCCCGGACTACAGCAGCAGCAGATGGTCGTATCCGCACAACCTACAGGAGGCATGCAGAGTCGGATGCCTATATCCGTGCAGGCATCGGGAGATGCGTAGCCACCAGTGAACCAACTTACCATGGGCCAGACGCTCCTGACCATGGGAGCAACTGCGGCGGAAGCGGCCGCGCAGCTCCAAGCAATCGGAATGGTCCAGCCACCGAGTTATCCGCAGCAGCAGCACAAAGGAGGTGGACAGGTGAGTACGACACAACAGCTCCCCGCATCACAGCCAAATCCGATCACCTTGCCAACCGGGGCATCCTCACAGCCACCTGCGCCAAGTACACCACCACAGCAGCAGATGATGATGGGCACCATGCAGGCGGCGGCCATATCGCAACCGCCCACGGCGGGACCACATCAGCCAGCGCATGTGCCACCGCAGCCCACGATGCAAGTGGGGATGATGGCCGGGCCCTCCGCAGTTTCGCAGCCGCCACAGCAGATGCCTCAGCCCGGCAGCGGAGTCAACTACCAAGGGAACACGGTCCAGCCTCTGCTGACTTGGACCCAACCAACGAGTCAGCAGCAGCAAGCAACTGGAGGTGGGACACAGCTGACGCCTATAACGCGACCCCCTACGGCCGTGCCAGCCCTCTGGACGACCCAAACACAGCAGCAGATGGGTCCGATGCCGGTGGGAATGGTGCCGCAGACGATCGCGCCCAACATGACCCTGCAGCCACTTATGCCCACCTACCAGCAGCTCCACCTCCAACAGCCGGTGGGAACAATGCCAGTTGGGGAACCTCCCCAGGCCTCGCTGCCGACACCACAACAAACTGCACAGAGCCATTTGTACCTGCCCCCACAGCAGCTGCAAGGGAATCTGTACCCAACCACTAGCGCTGGAATTGCAGCTCCTCTCCATACCGCGGCTACGGTCCCACCCGCTCCGATGTACTCGATATCGCAGACAACGGTACCACCGGTGCAGGGAGCCCCGATGCCGGCGCCTGGGACGGCATTCTTCTCCACATCCTACACCACCTCCACAACCGCTCCCTCTTCCTGGTACATGCCTCTCCCTCCCACGCAAGCAAGTCTTCCCATGCCCGCGGGGCAGCTCCAGATGCCAATCCATACAAATGGATATTCCGCAGCTCCACCTGCCGCCCTCCCCCCGCCACATGCTGTGACTACATTGATAACTAACCGCAGCACCGTCTCGCAACTGCAGTACATCCGTTCCAAGCCTGCCAACATTCCCCGGTTGGATTCTTTCAAAGGTGCCCCGGAGAAAGACCCCTGGGTCTGGCTCAAACAAATCACCCTCTATGCTAGCATCGGCCGGATTCCGCCCGACCTCTGCCTCGCCACCGCGGAACTCCACCTTCTGGGAGCAGCAGCGGACTGGTACAACGCACGGGCACCTTTTCCATCTTTCAAGGACTTTGGCAACGCCCTCATAGAACGCTTGAAACATCTGACAAAGGAAGAAGCGCTGCGGAAGATTGTGAAGGAGGTCATGCGCAAGGACAACGACATCTGCAAATTCTTGGACCAGTTCCTGACATGGACCTCAGTGGCCAAGAGTCCACAGGGGGAAGGACTGCCACTGTGGGTTCTCTTGCAGAACCTCATTCGCGCCCTTCCAGATGAGATCAGCAGTCTCATGATCGCAGACCGCTACCAGTCCTTGCAAGATGCGGTGCGGGACGCCACAGACATCTTCACCAGGCAACGGTCGACCCGACAATACCAGGGCGCAGACACCCACGCACCCTCATCCTCACCCGCTCCACCTCTGGAGCAGCAGAAACCAAAAGCCTGTTATACGTGCCAAAGCCTGGAACACATCGCGCGGGACTGCCCTCGTAAGAGACAAGCAGCTCCGCACCCTGAACCAGCTTCCCAGGACCCCATGGTCCAGCAGTGGCAGCAGTACTACAACCAGGTGTGGCCCGGCCAACAGCAGAAACATCTGCCACAGCAACAGCAACAGCTACAGCCACTGAACCCGTCGTCCACGGGACAAGACAAGGCGGCTCAAGGAGCGGGTCAGGGTCTTCTGTCAAATCCGTAGCAGAATCCCACGGCCGGCGCTCGCAACGTGAAGCTAGGCTTGCCCATGGCAGAGGACAAGACAACCGAGGTGGCACCAATACCTGAGGAAGCGGAGCTCATCACACGTGCCCTTCGGATCAACCTCCGTGGGTGGGATCTGCAGGAGGCTACGCAGTTGCAGGACGATCTGCGTCGACGAGCGGAAGCCGCCGAGGCCCGGCTGTAAGAGGCCATCACGACCCGCTCCATGCGACCCCTAGAGAAGCGCTGCCAACCTGATCCCAAGCCTGCGGTAGCGGTTGCGACCAACTAACTTGCACCTCAGCCTATTCCCACCCCTGGAGCAGATTCCGCTGATCCGGTCCACAAACTGTTCACCACCCCCATTGCCTCTGTCAACTTCTTTGACTTCCTTCGCCTTCATCCCGAACTGGCTCCGCGGCTCCGAGAATAATTTACCAACGCCAATCATCGCCTCCAGACCGTGGGTATCTCCCTTGCCTGCACCATTCCGCCCCATGGCACTCAGAACACCCGGCGCATTGTGGCCGAGATGCCACCTGCATTAACTACAAAAGAAATAGAATGGGGGTGGGCACCCCAACCCATGGAACCATCCCGCCGCGACGACCACCATTACGAGGTGGCCTGTTGTGTGGTCTGGATCTGTGGCCGCAAGTTCCTGGCCATCATCGACACCGGGGCGACCCACACTACTGTGGCCTTCTGCGTCCTCTGCCTCATTGGATGGACAGACCGTGTCATCCCAACACGGCAGCTGTTCAGTAACTCCGCGGGAGGGCTCGATTACGGGGATGGCGAGGTACGAGGCTTGCCCCTGTAGGTGGGCACTCTGCATGAACCAGTGGATGTCCAAGTGACCCAGGCGCAGACCTATGATGTTCTCCTGTGCATGGACTATCTCCTTCCGCGACGCAACAACCTTCTGTTTTCCCTAGAAGTCATGCAGCTCACATCCGCCACGGGCACAAAAGACTACGCCCTCATCACTGTCGGCGATCGTGTCACGGTGCTAGTAACCGAGGCCCCAATCTTCTCACTCTCTGATGCAGCGCAGGAAGATGCCACCGCACATTCCCTGAGCAACCTGACATCGGCAGATGATGCTCTGGATGCAGAACAGCTCCATATCGAAGAGTGGCGTGAACTTTTTGCGGAACACGCGGAAGCAGGGGTGCGTGCCAACCTTTTGGAGCTGTGGCAGCAAGGCGAGCATGCCTTTGGACCAGGCCTTGCCCTGGATGAGGATGATGACTTCTACCCCATCCGTGAGCAATTCCCACCTCCGCCGCCGCGGTGGGACCACATCCTTCACCCTCGTCTCTCACCATCCCAGAAGCAGGACTTCCGGGACTTGCTGGACTCTTTTGCCGACATCTTCACTGGGTTCGCAACAGACATTGGGGCAGTCAGCGCCTCCCACGTCATCAACACCGGATTAGCTCCCGCGGTGAAGCAGAAGGTCCTCCGAATCCTTCCGGATCAAGAGCAGATCATCAATGACGGTCTCGCGGAATTGAAGGCGCAAGGCGTGATCGTGCCCATTGTCAGTACTTGGCGTGCCAACTTGGTCATCGTTGGAAAGCCAGACAGCTCCAAACGCTTCTGTGTCGACTTCCGCAACCTCAGTCACGTCAACGAGGAAGATGCATACCCCATGCCGCTGATCGTCGACATACAGCAGCATCAACAGGAGTGCGGATGGTTTGCAAAACTCGACGTCAAAGCAGCCTTCCACGCCGTCCCCATGCACCCGGACTCCATTGTCAAAACAGCCTTTGTCACCCCTGAAGGCCTCTACGCTTTCACCCGCATGCCCTTCGTCTCCGTAATGCTAGCGCCACATTCCAGCGTGTCATGGTTTCCACCCTTCGCGGCATTCCCAACGTGAGCTGCTACATCGACGACATCATGGTTGACGCTCACAGCTTTGAGGACCTCTTCTCCTCCCTCTCCGCCGTCTTCCCTACACTCCGCGCTGCAAACCTTAAACTCAAGGCTGCCAAGTGTTCCATCGGTGCTGCGGAAATGGAGTTCCTAGGCTTTGTCATGAGTGTCGACGGTATTAAAACCGACCCTGCAAAGATTGCCGCCGTCCAGGAATGGCGACAACCCACTACTGCGGGGCAAGTTAAGATCTTCTTGGGCTTTGTCTCTTCTATCGCAAGTTCGTCCGCGATCATGCACGCATCATCTGCCCGCTTCAGTAGTTGACCCATGAGGACGTCCCATTTGAGTGGACTCCGGAGTGTGCGGCTGCTTGGGCAGAAATCAAATACCGCTTGGTTACGGCGCCCATGTTGGAGTTCCCTGACTTCAACCTTCCCTTTACCATCACAACCGATTGGTCGCGGGAAGGCCTTGGTGCCGTCCTGTCACAGTCGGTCCAGGAACCGATTCAGCGGGTGATTGCATATGCCAGCCGCGCCCTCACTGACGGTGAGCGGAACTGCCCACCGGTGAAAGGTGAGTGCTTGGCTGTGTTATGGGCCCTCCAACACTTCCGCGACTACATCAAGAATGGCAAGCCTTTCACGGTCCTGACGGACCATCAGGCCTTGCAGTGGTTGCTCACGACGCAAAATCATGAGGGCATCTTGGCCAAATGGGCTCTCCTCTTGCAAGGTTACAACATGAAGATCAAGTATCAGGCTGCGCTCGCTAACCGCAATGCGGATTCCCTCACCCGCCTCCCACGCGCCGACTGGCCACACCCCACGGACCTACAGGACAACCTCCAAGAGTCTCTCCGCACAGACGCATTCCCACCCGCGGATGCTGAGCCCCAGTGGGAGGGTGTCGCTCGTGAATTCACGGAGGAGGAATCCGCAGTTGCATACCATCTCCTATCCGAACTGGAGCTTGCAGAGTGCCTAGGCACCGCGGAGACTTTCCCTACCCCCGCCGCCACCGGTCTTGAGCTTGCCCGCCGCTTCAACCCTACCATCCGCGGCTGGACATTGGAGGACGTTGCAACACACATTCCCTCTCGCCCCTCTCAGCCATCATACCGCCGGCCTCCCACAACCGCAACGGTGGCCATCCCTTCTTCTCCAATGACCCCTCCACCCACTGCCTCCCCTCTTCTCGATACACGGCACTCCCTCTCCTTGGTCGACTTTCGTCTTCATTCCCCCGCATCTGCGGAACGACTGCAGGCACTCTTTTCCTCGTACAACCCCTCCCTCTCCCCCGTCGGCATCCGCCTCTCTTGCACCCTCACCCGCGACACAGGTGTCTGCATGGTAGCCCATGCAATCCTCACAACACACTCCTGCATTCGGGAGGATGCCTGCCAAGCACCATACACATGGGCCCCCGCACCGCTGACCACCGGTCCACCAACGCCGGCCGAAATCCACGTGGCATGGTATTATGTCTAGGTATGTGGCCGCAAATTCGTGGCCATCGTGGACACCGGCGCCACCCATACTACCATCGCGTTGCGGATGGCCCGCACCCTGCGTCTCGACCACCTCATTGTGCCCACTCGACTTCGCTTCTCCATCTCCACCGGCGCCATCGATGCACCCATCGGACAAATCAAGGCCCTGCCCATCTAGGTGGCCAACGTGCATGCACCGCACATTGTGCAGGTGTGTGACGTCCGCACATATGACATGCTCCTGGCGGCCGACTGGCTCGCGCCGCGCCAGGCTGATACATTGCTCGGAGAGGGCATTCTCTGTCTCATTTCTGCTTCCGTTATTCGATCGTTCACCCCGCTCTTCACTTCGGCTCGACCACTCTCCGTCCTTTCTCCCATGGTCCTCACGCCGCCCGCTTCTGGCACTCAGTTCACCCGTCGCGTTACTCCCAATTCCAGCAACACCCACGGCACAGCATCCGCAATGGCTCGCCCTTCTCGCACGGGGTCTGCGCCCTCAAACGGGGGGGGGGTGAGCGTGTCACGAGACGGACCTTCCAACAACAGCCCGCGGGCCATGTAACAACTGGTGCAAGACGATCCGCGTCACCAGCGGTAGCAGCATCTGAAGCAACCCCAGGAGCACCTCCAGCATCAGGCCCGTCCGCGGCAGCAGTAGCGTCACCTGGAGCCCCTCCGGCCCCAACTCNGGGGGGGGTGAGCGTGTCACGAGACGGACCTTCCGACGACAGCCCGCGGGCCGTGTAACAACTGGTGCAAGACGATCCGCGTCACCAGCGGTAGCAGCATCTGAAGCAACCCCAGGAGCACCTCCAGCATCAGGCCCGTCCGCGGCAGCAGTAGCGTCACCTGGAGCCCCTCCGGCCCCAACTCTTGCGGCAACAGCAGAGGCGGCGACATCTGAAGCCCCGCCGGCACCCGGTCCCCCCGCGGCACGGGAAGCCTCAGCGGCATTCGAAGCAGCAACATTACCCAGAGGCCCTCCGGCACCGGGCCACTCTGCGGCGACAAACATAGCAGCATCCCCTGGGGCACCCCTGGCACCAAGCCTTACCGCAGCAATAGCGGCAGCGTCACCCAGTACGCCTCCGCCATCTGGCCCTGCTGCATCCCCGGTGGTGATGACAGTTGCGGGAGCACCGCAACCGTCCGGCCCATCTGCACCAACCGCGCACTCCTCTCCACCGGCCTCACGTGGAGCCCTAGGCCCCTTGCTTAGTGCCGGTACAATCATGGAGGGCGCACAGATACGTCTGGAGGAAAGCTCTGGGGACAGTGGAGATCATCTCAAAACTGATTACCTGTTGGATATAGTAAGCAGCGTGATCATCCACCTACTCAACGAGCTCCCAGAGGCAGTCCGCGCAAGCTTGGGGGACTCCTTCAACCCCACCTGGCAAGTGGCACTGAAGGGAGCGGCCAAGACCGTCCTTGCCTTGGGGCCGCGAGCAAGACAGGTACAGTTACTGGAGACAGCGGGGGCCGAGCGTCTCCTTTTGGTGCTTCGCGACCTCTTCAACCTTCGTCCAGCGCAGGCCATGGCGGGTGTGGCAACGCTCCTGGACACGGTATAACCTGACCATAATGTGGATGCTACCCGCGAATGGTGGCTCCTGGTCCGCCGTGACCAGGCCGCGGATCCCACACGCCGCTATGTACATCTTCTCCAGGAGCGCGCCCGGGCACTCACGGTATACCACGCCGCCCGCATGCCGGCAGGAACAATGGAAGTACCGGACCGCAAGGCGACAGCGGAACTCTGGAGGTGGGGCTACCTATTTGGGCTCGCCTCCCGCAGGTGGGGACTGCAGTACACCGCGGAAGAACTGGCAGCCATCTCCGCGGCGGAGCAGCAGCATGAACATTGGTTCACCGCTATCGCCAACGCCTGGCAGCTGACTCAAGACAACGCCACGCGCCAACGGGCCGTGACCGAGGTGGCGGAGGGGTTATGGAAAGCCCTTCAGGGAACCCGCACAGCACTGACAGAAGAGGCAGTATGTCACTGGGCCCGTGAGGCAGTCAATGTGCATCACGAGGAAAAGAACCACACCCACAGTGAAACTGAAGAGGCACAAGAGTATCTCCGCGGCTCCTCCGAGCTCACAAGCATGAGGGAGCGGCTGCGGGTACTCTGGCATGAGATGGCAGAAGAACGGAGGAGGAAGGAAGAAGCTGCAGCAAAGCAGAAGGTGGCGCAAGAGGTAGAAGCTGTGGTGCAAGCCGTAGTTGCGGCCGCGGAACGCGAAGCCGGGGTGGAAGACCCAACAGGACAAGAGGCAAAAACCGCTCCGGGGGCAGAGGCGGCAGATGCAAGGGAGGCGGCGACCGTGGCAAAACAAGCAGCAGGGGCACAGGCAACAGAGCAGCAAGAAGAGGCACAAGGGGAAAGCGGGGGTCAAGCCCAGGACGTATCCGCCAAGGCGGCGGTGGCGAGAAGAGGAGCGCGGAAGAACACCCCACAACTGACTCTGTCCCCAGCTCTACTCGATTGAAGAGGCAAGCTCCAACGTGCAGCCAGGAGAGCTACAGCAGCCGCGGCTCCCCGGGAGCAGGCGGTCCTAGTTCACGCGGCATCAGTCGGCCGAGAGGCCGAGCCACAAAAAGACTCCGCTGCGAAGAAACAGACGCCGTCAGCAGAGACTACACCAACATCCCACCGCAAGGAAAAAGGGAAGCGGACCATTGAGGACAGCTCCACGACCAACACCCCCGCCAAACGCAGTAAACAAGCCCGTCCCACCCCGGGAATGGGTCAGGCTGTTGACCCGGAGCAGCTCGCACAAGTCCAGCAGATCGTCGCCCAAGCAATGGAGCTGCTCCTGGCAGTATCCCGCAATGTACCACTGCCGGCTGGATTGGTCCCGGCTCAACTTCAACCCCTCCTGGGGAGCGCAGGCGCTACACCACAACACAAGCAGGGGATTGAAGAAGGTGCCACGGTGACCGCGGTGAAGCGGAAGGCAGGTGGAGTAGTGATTTTTGAACTCAGCGAGTCACCATCACCTAACAAGGACCCGCCAATCATGAAGGGACGGGGCCTGCTGCGACTCCCCGAGGTAGCATCAGAACAGAAGGCAGAACCAGAGGCAGGTGAGGTCCGTGGAGCACGAGGTTGATGGCATGGAGCAGTGCCCAAAACAACGCTGCGAGGCCAATGGGATGAAGGGGAACTCCGCGCGGTGGGGATTCTGCGCATCTTTCCCGCCACGGACAGCTAGAACAGGGAGCCCCCCGTCTATGACGAGAAAAACCACCAGCGTCTGCAGATGATGAAGGTGGAACAAGACGCGAGGCGGGCCCAGGGGCTGCCGGCGCTGGAAAAGGAAAAGAAGAAGAAGAGGGGAGAAGCCTCCGCGGGAAAGGTGGTGAAGGAGAAGCCCACCGAGACGCAGGACTGGAGGATCTGGCAAGCCGCGCACATCCTGCTCCGCGCCACAACCAAGGAACAGCAGAAGGAGGAGGCAGAGAAGGTGTACAAGGACCTGGGGGCGCGGATGGGGGTAGAATATGAGAGGAGGAAGAAGAACAATCTCGCCCATACCTGCGAACAGTACGCGTGGGAAGGTGGCCGTCTGTGGCGGACTAAGCCACAGGTCCTCTGGGTGCCCCCACCCACCTTGCAACGAGCGATGGTCGAAGCATACCATCAACACCACCACACTGGCGTCCAGGCACTCAAGGAGCGTCTCACTCCCATCCTGCACATACCAAACCTCCTGGCAATGGTGGAAGACGTGGTACAACACTGTGCTCAATGTGTACGCCACCGCAAGATAACACCGCGAGACATGCCGCTCTTCTTACCCTCCCCCATCGGCAAGCCGTTAGACCGTATCATCATTGACTTCCACGGACCTCGCCCTCCCCGTGCCCAAGGAGAGCGGTATTGGATTGCAGCGGTGGATCATTTCACCAAATACATGTGGGTCCGGGCCGTTCCCGACAAATCCTCGGAGCGTGCGGCACGCTTTATCAGGGAAGAGGTGTTCTACAAGTTTGGAGGATGTCGCGTGGTGCACAGTGACAACGGCACTGAATTTGCAGGAGCGTTCCGCGAAAAGCTCGCGGAGTGGAGAGTGCAGCATGTGCATTCTGGACGATACCGACCACAATCCCAAGGCCAGGGCGAGCAGCGACACGAGATCCTGGAGCAGGCAGTGGCCACCGCGGAGGCCACAGACTGGGGGGAGACCATCAAGAAGACCGCCCACTTCATCAACATCACCCCTAGCTGCGCCACCACATTCTCGCCACATGCCCTTCTCTTCAGGCAGCCTCCGCGCACGGCACTTGGCATGCCGCAGTACCCACTACTGCTGCCACTGGACCCCGAGCAGCAACAAGAAGGGTGCTCAGAGAAGGAGCGGGAGTTGGCAAGGGACAAGGAAGTGCAGGAGTGGTACCGGGTGCGATGCCAGAAAACCACCGCGGTGAGGGCAGAGGCACGCCTCAGAGCCTCGGTTTCAGCTTGGCGCGGATGTGATGTCGCCAACCAACGCCTCAAACACGGGGTGATTGAGGAAGGGAACCTGGTGTACCTCCGCCCCTTCCCCGGCGCAGGGTGTGAACCAGAAGAGGCGCGGCAGGTGTATCGCGTGGCCGTAGTGGACGCGGGACGAGTGTGGCTGGAAGGGCCAGATGGGTTCAGTGAGCGGAGCTACCCTGCAACAGAGTTTGTTTTGCTACCCTCGGCCTGGCAGACGCACAAACCCGGCACAAGTGGAGAACTCCCTCCGCTGGAGGCGCGCAAGGGATCAAGGGGATGGCGCGCGGAGGAGGTGCTGGAGCTGTGCGAGACCCAGGTGTTGGAGCACGACGAAGTGTGGAGTCAGGAACCTCCGGAGGAACCAACGGACGGCTCTGATGTGCAAGAGGTCTCCGCGGAAGGAAGACGCGCGGTGCACGAGCAGCAGGAGCAACAGGAGCCGCAGAAACAACAGGAGCAACCAGAATAGCAGCAGTCAAGATCACAATAGACGGGCAGTAGAGAAATAACCCCACAAGGAGTCACCGATGCTCCACGGAAGAACGTCCCCATGAGCCCCCACGCCCTATCTGCCTACACAGGGCCCTGCGCCGTCTGTGGGGAGAACGTGCTCGATGAGAAGCTCTTGAAAGTCATCTGCCGTGTCTGCGGCCAGCCCGTGCATCAGGGGCTGGCCAAGAGCTGCATTGGTTGGAACCGCACCTGTCTGCGGTTCATGAGTGAAGACCAAGGGGAGGAAGCGGAGCAAAAAAAGGAGGAAGGCGGTGAAGCCGGCCCAGGTTCCGGCGGCGCAGCCGGCCCAGGCTCTGGGGGAAAAGAGGCGCGAGGAGGATGGGACCCTCATGAGGAGGAAGAGGAGGAAGAGGAGGCAGCAGGGATGCGGCAAGGGCCACGCACGGTGACGGGAGCCACCATGCGCCAATGGCAAGAGGAAGGTCGGATGGTAGCGGCGGAGCAGGCCCAGAAGGAGAAGGCGCGCCAGACGTTTGCTCAATGTGGGCACCGCTGGGGCAGACGGGTGCAGGACTGTGAAGGATGCCACCGAACAATATGCAACGAGTGCCTGGAGCAGCCGCGGAACGCAAAAGGGGAACGGAACGGATCACAAAAAAATCGAAGGTGCCGCCAAGAGATCGAACGCGAGCTCGGGATCCGGAAGCCGACGCATGTCACCGCAGAGGGAGAGGCGGTTGATTCGGAGGATGAGGACGAACAGGACCTGCCCGCACCTGCCGCAGAAAACTGCCCCAACTGCATAAAGGCTGTCCGCACAGGGGAACGCTCCACCAAGTGTGGCCGGATGGCTCATCAAAGCTGCTTGGTGACGAGCAGTTCG
Organism: Penium margaritaceum; assembly: GCA_023375785.1. Taxonomy (NCBI): domain Eukaryota; kingdom Viridiplantae; phylum Streptophyta; class Zygnematophyceae; order Desmidiales; family Peniaceae; genus Penium; species Penium margaritaceum. The sequence continues at coordinate 80,404 of SZWC01003998.1, read as the reverse complement.
GTATGGGCCGGACAGTGTCAGAAATGTGTGGGAGCGGAAATCGTGGAAGCAGGGGCCTCACTGTCTTATGCTACTGAAACACTGGCCCCACTCTGCGAAGGGTGTGAAACAGAGCTGACCGAGTTCGGCAAACCCTGCAGCATGTGTCGAACCATGTGCCACCTGCGATGTGGCAAGCGCGGGAAGGAGGGCATCTGGACCTGCAGCAACTATCAGAACAAGCTGCAAAGGATGAAATGGAAGTTCTCCAACAAGCGCCTCTGCACGGGGGACAACTGCTGTGGCCGGCTTGAGGGGACAGTCTACCGATGCGAGCACTGCGGTGACCTGGCACATGAATCCTGCGTCAAAGAGGTGGGGCGGAGCAGCGAAGGCAAACGGATATATCGATGCTCAAGCTGCCAAAAGTACGAGCGCGCGGCACACTGCTCCTCGTGCAAGAACTTGGTCGGCGCACCCACGATCGGAGCGCGGTGTGAGGGATGCCGGCTATTCGTCCATGATGAGTACGCGGTGAAGCTCAAGCGGAGGGGAGGAGCGGTGGAGAGATACTACAGGCCGTGCTAGGAGCGGGGTCGTCCCAAGCCCCACAAGTACTTCACGCAAAAAGCGCGCTGAGAGACTCTAGGACAGAGTCTCGAGAAAAAGGGGGGTTGGGGGCATCAGTGTCACGCACAATCCTGCCGCAGCTCCGCATAAGAAGGAACCGGCGGAATAGGGATTGAGGAGGCAGAGGGTCTGCGCATGGTATGCTGGCTCCCGCGGATGCGGTTGAGCGAGGGGTAAACGCGGATCCGGGGGGAAGCAAAGGTCAGGGTACCGGTGGAAGAGGCCGCCGGAGACAAACATTCGACTGCAGCAGTTCTTCAAAGCCGAAGAATTTGTGGCCAGGCGGGAAGCCGTGAAGGGAAGGGCCGCGGTGCAAAGGACACGGGGACAAGCCAAAACCGAATCCGCGGCCACTGACGAAGCACAGGCAGGACAGCGGAGGAACTGATCAATCAGAGGAGAAATGACCAATCAGCACAAGTGACCAAGCATCAATCATGGAGGAGCCTCGGGAGACGCACCGCTGAGGTCAAAGATTCAAGGAAGAATACGAAGAACCGCGTGTACGAACCGCGGATGAAGAAAGTGACCAGCAGAATAGACTGTGTGTGTGTGTGGGACGAGACCCGCGGTGCGTAGCCGCATCGCATGGAGTCCAAGTAGAAGGAGTAGGAGAATGTGAGAGGGATGAGACCGTCGGCGTGTAGACACGCCGCGCGGAGTCCCGAGTAGAAAAGGGGCCTCACTAGCAGTAGGAGAAGTGCAACTCAGACTTGCTTGCCTTCCAAAGTATTCCATGTACTCCGCAATAAGCTTGATCAAAGTCATTGGCCTACTCTCA
>SZWC01003998.1:30606-70151 GCA_023375785.1 Penium margaritaceum | reverse complement strand
TTACACCCACTTAAACTGCACTCACACGCACTTACACACACTTATATGCACTTACACGCACTTAGACGCACTTACACGTACTTACATGCAGTTACAAACACTTACACGAACTTACACAAACTTAAACCGCACTTACACGCACTTACACACACTTACACGCACTTACATGCACTTACACGCACTTACACATACTTACACATACTTACACGCACTTCCACACACTTACATGTACGTACACGCACTTACACATACTTACACGTACTTACACGCACTTACACGCACTTATATGCACTTACATGCACTTACACACGCTGACATGCACTTACACACACTTGCACGCACTTATGTACACTAACACACAATTACACACACTTCCACGCACTAACACACACTTACACATACTAACACACACTTACACGCACTTACACGTACTTACACACACTTACATGCACTTACACGCACTTACACAAACTTACACGTACTTACGCGCACTCATACAAAATTACACGCACTTAAACCACACTTACACGTACTTGTACACACTTACACGCACTTTCACACACTAACAGGTACTTACACGCACTTACACGTACTTACACGCACCTACACACACTTATACGCACTTATACATACTTACACACACTTACACGCACTTACACGTACTTACACGCACTTATACGCACTTATACGTACTTACATATACTTACATGCACTGACACGCATTTACACGAACGTAAACAAAATAACACCCACTAAAACTGCACTTGCACGCACTTACACGTACTTACATGCACTTATACGCACTTACATGTACTTACACGCAATTACATGCACTTCCACGCACTTCCACAAACGTAAACCGTACTTACATGCACTTACACACACTTACACGCACTTACACGAACTTACACACACTTACACAAATGTATACATACTTATACGTACTTACACGTACTTACACACACTTACGTGCACTTACACATACTTACACGTACTTACACGTACATACACGCACTTACACGCACTTACACACACTTACACAAATGTACACGCACTTACACATACATACACGCACTTATACGCACTTACACGCACTTACACATACCTACATATACTTACACGTACTTACATGCACTTATACGCACTTACACCAACTTACACTGCACTTACACGCACTTACACACACTTACACACACTTACACGCACTTACACGCACTTTTAGCACTTGCATGCACTTACACGTACTCACACGAACTTGCACATACTTACACGCACTTACACTCACTTACACGAACTTAAACCGCACTAACACGCACTTACATGCACTTACACGCTCTAACATGCACTCACATGCACTAACACGCACTTACACACACTTACACACACTTACACACTCGTACGCACACTTATACACACTTACACGCACTTTTATATACTTACATGCACTTACATGTACTTACACGCACTTACACACACTTACACGTATTTACATGCACTTACACATACTTACACGAACTTACACACACTTACACACACTTACACATACTTACACGCAGTCACACACACTTACACGCACTTACACACACTTACACGTACTTATACACACTTACACGTACTTCGACACAATTATACACACTTACACGCATTTACACACACTTACACGCACTTACACACACTTACACGCACTTACATGCACTTACACGCACTTACACGCACTTACACAAACTTGCACACACTTTCACGCACTTGCACGAACGTACAAGCACTTAGACGCACTTACACCCACTTACACACACTTACACGCAGTTACACTTACTTACACACACTTACACGCACTTACACTTACTAACACATACTTCCATGCACTTACACAAAATTACACGTACCTACACGCACTTACACGCACTTACACACACTTACACGCACTTACACACACTTACACGTACTTATACGTACTTACACGCACTTACACGCACTTACACACACTTACACGCACTTACATGCACTTACACATACTTACATGCACGTAAACCGTACTTGCACGAACTTACACACACTTACACGCAACTACACGTACTTACACGCACTGATACGTACTCACACGCACTTGTACGTACTTACTCGCACTTACATAAACTTACACGTACTTACACGCACATACACAAAATTACACACACTTAAACCACACTTACACGCACTTGCACGCACTTCTATTCACTTATATACACTAACACGTACTTACACGTACTTACACGCACTTACATGCACTTACATACACTTACACGCACTTACACACACATACATGCACTTACACGCACTTACACGCACTTACACGCACTTACACATACTTACACACACTTATACAAATTTACACTAAATTACATCCACTTAACTACACTCACACGCACTTATACGCACTTACACACATTGACACGCACTTATACGCACTTATAGGCAGTTACATGCACTTACACGTACTTAGACAAACTTAAACCGCACTTATACGCACTTACACACTTATACATACTTACACGCACTTACACGCACTTACACGCACCTACATGAACTCACACGTACTTACACGTACTTACACGTACTTACACGCACTTACTTGCACTTACACATACTTTCATGTACTTACACGTACTTATGTGCACTTACATGCACTTATACACACTTATACAAACGTACACGCACTTATATGCACTTACACGCACTTACACGCATTTACACATACTTACACGCACTTACACGCACTTATACATACTTACTAGTACTTACAAGCACTTACATGCACGTATACGCACTAACACGCACTTTTAGCACTTACACAGACTTACACACACTGACACAAACCAACACGTACTTACACGCACTTACACTCACTTGCTCGAACCTAAACCGCACTAACACGCACTTACATGCACTTACATGCTCTTACACGCACTCACGTGCACTAACACATACTTAGACGCACTTACACATACTTAAACGCACTTATACGTACTTACACGCACTTACACGTACTTACACACACTTACACGCACTTACACATACTTAGACACATGTATACGTACTTACATGCACTTACACGTACTTGTATACACTTGCACGCACCTACACACACCTACACGAACTTACACGCACTTACACGCACTTACACGTACTTATACACACTCTCACACACTTACATGCACTAAAACACACTCTTATACATACTTGTACACACTTACACGCACTTATACGCACTTATGCACACTTACACATACTTACACAGACTTACACGCACTTACACACACTTACACGCACTTATACGCACTTACACCCACTTACACAAACTTACACAAGATTACACCCACTTAAAGTGTACTTACACGCACTTATACGCACTTACACATACTTACACATACTTATACGCACTTACACGCACTTACCTGCACTTACACAAACTTAAACTGCACTTATACGCACTTGCACACACTTACACGAATTTAAACATTACTTACACACACTTGCATGCAATTACACGCTCTTACATGCACTCACACGCACTAACACGCACTTACACGCACTTACACATATTTACACATACTTACATGCACTTACATACACTTACACGTACGTACATGCACTTATATGCACTTACACGCACTTATAAACACTTACACACACTTACACGCACTTACACCTACTTACACGCACTTATACGCACTTACACACACTGACACGGACTTACACGAACTTACATTCACTAATACAAACTAACACGTACTTACAAGCACTTACACGCAATTACACACACTTACACCCATACTCGCACTTACACGCACTTACACGCACTTACACGCACTTACACATACTTACACGCACTTACACGCATTTACACACACTTACACGCACTTACACGAACTTACATTTACTTACACAAACTTACACATACTTACACGCACTTACACGTACTTACACGCTCTTATACGTACTTATACGTACTTACAGGCACTTACACGTAGTTACACGTACTTACACGCACTTACACGCACTTACACGTACTTACATGCACTTACACGTACTTACACATACTTACACACACTGATACGCACTTATATGCACTTACACGTACTTATATATACTAATATGCACTTACACGTACTTACACGCACTTACACGCACTTACAGACACTTACATGCACTTCCATGCACTTACACGTACTTACACGCACTTACACGCACTTACAAGAACGTACACACACTTACAAAAACTTACACATACTTACACGCACTTACACGCACTTACACGCACTTACACGTACTTACACACACTTACACGTACTTACACGCACTTACACGTAGTTACACGTACTTACACGCACTTACACGTACTTACACGCTCTTATACGTACTTATACGTACTTACACGCACTTACACGTACTTACACGCTCTTATACGTACTTATACGTACTTACACGCACTTACACGTAGTTACACGTACTTACACGCACTTACACGCACTTACAAGAACGTACACACACTTACAAAAACTTACACATACTTACACGCACTTACACGCACTTACACGCACTTACACGTACTTACACACACTTACACGTACTTACACGCACTTACACGCACTTACACGCACTTATACGCACTTATACACTCTTACACGCTCTTACATGACATTACACACACTTCCACATACTCACATGTACTTATACACACTTACACATACTTACACGCATTTACACTCACTTACACAAACTTACACATACTTACATACACTTACACACACTTACTCACACTGACATGTACGTATACATACTTACACGCACTTACACGCACTTACACATACTTACACGTACTCACATGCACTCACACATACTTACACGCACTTATACGTACTTACACGAACTTACACACACTTACACACACTTACACACACTTACACATACTTACACATACTCACATGCACTTACACGCACTTACACACACTTACACGCACTTACACGCACTTACATGCAGTTACACGTACTTACATGCTCTTACACGCACTTACGCGCACTTACACACTTCTACTTGCACTTACACGTACTAACACGCACTTACACGCACTTACACACACTTACACACACTTACACACACGTACACGAACTTACACACACTTACACGTACTTATACACACTTGTATGTAATTACATGCAGTTACACGAACTTACACGTACTTACATGCTCTTACACGCACTTACACGCACTTACACACTTCTACTTGCACTTACACGTACTAACACGCACTTACACGCACTTACACACACTTACACACACTTACACACACGTACACGAACTTACACACACTTACACGTACTTATACACACTTGTATGTAATTGCATGCAGTTACACGAACTTACACGTACTTAAACCACACTTATACGTACGTGCATGCACTTACACGCACTTACATGCACTTACATGCACTTAGACGCACTTACACGTACTTACATGCACTTATACGTACCTACACACACTAACACGCACCTACATGTACTTACACGTACTGACACGCACTTACACGCACCTACATGCACCTTTATGTACTTACACGCACTTACACACACTTACACACACTTAACCGTACTTACACACACATACACACACTAACACACACGTACATGTACTTGTACGCACTTATACGCACGTACACGCACTTACATGTACTTACACGCACTTAGTCGCACTTACACTCACTTACATGCACTTACACGCACTTACACGCACTTACACGAACTTACACAAAATAGCACTCACTAAAACTACACTTACACGCACTTACACACACTTAGACACACGTACATGCACTTACATGCACTTACACGCACTTACACGCACTTACACGAACTTACACGTACTTACACGCACTTACACGCACTTACACACATTTACACATACTTACACGCACTTACACGCACTTATACATACTTACACGCACTTACACGCACTTACACGAACTTAAACTACACTTACACGCACTTACACACACTTACACGCAATTATACGTACTTACACGCAATTTTAGCACTTACACATACTTACACACACTTACACGACCTTACACGTACTTACACGCATTTACAGTCACTTACACGAACTTAAACCGCATTTACACGCACTTACATGCAATTACAAGCTCGTACACGCACTCATACACACTAACACGCACTTAGATGAACTTACACATACTTACACAAACTTATACGCACTTACACGCACTTACACGTACTTACACGTACTTACACGCACTTACACGCACTTAGACACATGTATACGTACTTACACACACTTACATGCACTTACATGTACATGTACGCACTTACACACACATACACACACCCACACGCACTTACACACACTTATACGCACGTATACGCACTTACACCCACTTATACATACTTATATGCACTAAAATACACTCTTACACGCACTTGTACACACTTACACGCACTTATACGTACTTACACATACTTACACATACTTACACGTACTTACACGCACGTACACGCACTTACATGCACTTACACGCACTTACACGCACTTACACAAAATTACACAAAATTACATCCACTTAAACTGCACTTACACGCACATATACGCACTTCCACGTACGTACACATACTTACACGCACTTACACCCACTTACCTACACTTACACAAACTTAAACTGTACTTACACACACTTACATGCACTTATACGCTCTTACACGCACTCATACACACTAACACGTACTTACACGCACTTACACGTACTTACACATACCTACATGTACTTACACACACTTGCACGTACTTATATGCACTTACACGCACTTACACACACTTACACAGACTTACATGCACTTATACGCACTTACATGTACTTACATGCACTTATGCGCACTTACACACACTTATACGCACTTACACGAACTCACATTCACTTATAGAAACTAACACGTACTTACACACACTTACACACACTTACACACACTTACACCCATATTCGTACTTACATGCACTGACATGAACTTACACGCACTCACACGCACTTACACGCACTTGCACGCAATTACACACACTTACACCCACTTACACGAACTTACATTCACTTACACAAACTTACACAAACTTACACATACTTACACGCACTTACACGTACTTACACGCACTTATACGTACTTACAGGCACTTACACACACTTACATGCACTTACACGCACTTATACGTACTTACACGTACTGATACGCACTTGCACGCATTTACACGTACTTATACATATTTACACGCACTTACACGCACTTACACACACTTACACACACTTACACGCACTTATACGCTCTTACACGCTCTTACACGACCTTACATGCACTTCCACATATTGATACGTACTTACACACACTTACACGTACTTACACGCATTTATACGTACTAACACAAACTTACACATACTTACACACACTTACACGCACTTATATGCACTCAGACGTACGTATACACACTTACACACACTTACACGCACTCACACGTACTCACACATACTTACACACACTTATGCACACTCACACGCACTTACACACACTTACACACACTTACATGCACTTACACGTACTTATACGTACTTACATGCACTTACACGCACTTACACACACTTACACGCACTTACACACACTTACATATAGTTACACGTACTTACATGCTCTTACACACACATACACACTTATACATACACTTACACGTACTAACACGCACTTACACGTACTTACACACACTTTCAGGCACTTACACGCACGTACAGGAACTTACACGCACTTACACATACTTGTATGCACTTACACGCAATTACACGAACTAACACATGCTTAAACCACATTTATATGCACTTACTGGCATTTACACGCACATACATGCACTTACATGCACTTAGACGCACTTATACATACTTACATGCACTTATACACACTTACACACACTTACACGCACTTACACGCACTTGCACGTACTTACACGCACTTAAAGGTACCTACACGCACTTACATGCACTTACACGTACTTATACGTACTTATACGTACTTATACGCACTTACACACACATACACACACTAACACGCACTTACACGCACTTGCACATAATATACGCAATTACACGCACTTACACGTACTTACACGCACTTAGTCGCACTTACACTCACTTACATGCACTTACACGCACTTATACGTACTTACACAAACGTACACAAAATAACACCCACTTAAACTGCACTTACACGCACTTACACGCACTTAGACACACTTACACGCACTTACACTCACTTACACGTACTTACACGCACTTACACGTACTTACACGCACTTAGTCGCACTTACACACACTTACATGCACTTACACACACTTACACGTACTTACACGCACTTACACGAACTTACACGCACTTACACGTGCTTACATGCACTTACACGTACTTACACGCACTTACTTGCACTTACACATACTTACACATACTTGCACATACTACACGCACTTACACGCACTTACACGTACTTACACAAACTTAAACGTACTTACACGCACTTACACATACTTAAACGCACTTACACGCACTTACATGCACTTATACATACTTTCATGCATTTACACGCACTTACACGTACTCACACAAACTTAAACTGCACTTAGACTAACTTATACGGACTTACATGAACTTACACAAACTTACATACACTTACACTCACTTACACAAACTGAGACCGTGCTTACACGCACTTACATGCACTTACACGCTCTTACACGCATCTATACGTACTACCACACACTTACACGCACTTACACGTACTTACACGTACGTACACGCACTTATACGCACTTACATGCACTTACACACACTTATACCTACTTACACACCCTTACACGCACTTACACGCACTTACACGCACTTACACGCACTTACACGTACTTACACGCACTTATACATACTTGCACAAACTTACATTCACTTACACGAGTTTACACGTACTTACACGCACTTACACACACTTACACGCACTTACACGCACTTATACGCACTAACATACACTTACACGCACTTACACGTACTTACACGCACTTACACACACTTACACGCACTTACACGCACTTATACGCACTAACATACACTTACACGCACTTACACGTACTTACACGTACTTATACGCACCTAAACTTACACGCACTTCCATACACTTACACACACTTACACGCACTTACACGCACTTATACGCACTTACACAAACTTACATGTACTTATACGCACATACACGTACTTACACGCACTTACACAAACGTACACACTGTTACACGCACTTACACGTACTTACACACACTTGCACATACTTACATGCCCTTTCTCATACTTACACGTACGTACATGCACTTACACTCACTTATACGCACTTACACACACTTACACACACTTACACGTACTTACATGCACTAACACGCACTTACACATACTTACACATACTTATACGCATTTCCACGCACTTATGCACTCTTACACGCTCTTACACCACCTTACACATACTTACACATACTTATACACACTTACACGCACTTACACGCACTTACACGCACTTACATGCATTTAAACGCACTTACATGCACTGACACGCACTTACACGCGCTTATACGTACTTACACACAGTTACACGCACTTACATGGACTTACATGAACTTACACAAACTTACATGCACTTATATGCACTTACACGCACTTACACGCACTTACACAGACTTCCACAGTCTTACACACTCTTATATCACCTTACACACACTTACACATACTTACATACACTCACACGCACTCACACGCACTTACACGCACTTACACGCATTTACACACACTTACACACACTTACACGCACTTACGCACACTTACACCTACTTACAGGCTTCTTCACTCACTTAGACATTGTAACATGCACTTACACGCAGTTACACGCATTTACACGCACTTGTATGCACTTATGCACACTTACATGCACTTACACACACTTCTACGCACTTACACGCACTTACACAAACTTACACGCACTTAAACCACACTTACACGCACTTACATGCACTTACACGTACTTACATGCACTTACACACACATACACATACTAACACGCACTTACACGTACTTGCACACACGTATTCGCTCTTACACGCACTTACATGCACTAACACACACTTACACCCACTTAGTCACACTTACACTCACTTACACGCACTTATACACACTTACACGCACTTACACAAACTTACACAAAATTACACCCACTTAAACTGCACTTACACGCACTTACACGTGCTTAGACGCACTTACATGCACTTTCACGCACTTACACAAACTTACACACACTTACACATGCTTACATGCACTTATACGTACTTACACGCACTTACTTGCACTCACACGTACTTACACGTACTTACACGTACGTACACGCACTTACATGCACTTATATGCACTTACACAAACTTACACACACTTACACATGCTTACATGCACTTATACGTACTTACACGCACTTACTTGCACTCACACGTACTTACACGTACTTACACGTACGTACACGCACTTACATGCACTTATATGCACTTACACAAACTTACACACACTTACAGGCACTTACACATACTTAAACGTACTTACACGTACTTACACGCACTTACACATACTTACACGTACATACACGCACTTACACTCCCTTACACGAACTCAAACTGCACTAACACACACTTACACATACTTACACGCACTTATACGCACTTACACGCACTTACACACACTTACACGTACTTACACGCACTTATACGAACTTACACGTACTTACACGCACTGAAACTCACTTACACGAACTTAAACCGCACTTACACGTACTTACATACACTTACATGCTCTTACACGCACTTACACGCACTAACACGCACTTACACGTACTTACACACACTTACACGCACTTACATGTACTCACACCCACTTACACGCACTTATACGCACTTACACACACTTATACATACTTACACACACTTACACGTACTTACATGCACTTAAACACACTTACACACACTTACACAAACTTACATTCACTTACACGAACTTACATATACTTACATGCACTTACACGCACTTACACACACTTACACTCACTTACACACACTTACATGCACTTATACAAACTTACACGTCCTTACACGCACTTACACGCACTTACACGCACTTACACGCACTACACGCACTTACACGTACTGACAACACTTTCACGCACTTACACGTACTTACACGTGCTTACACGTGCTTACACGCACTTACATGCACTTACATGCACTTACATGCACTTACTTGCACTTACACGTACTTACACGTACTTACACGCACTTACGTGTACTTACATGCACTTACACACACTTATACGTACTTACACCCACTTACACGCACTTATACACACTCTTACGCACGTATACGCAGTTATACACACTTACATGTACTTACACACACTTACATGCACTCACATGCTCTTACACGTACTTACACACACTTACACATACTTACATACACTTACAAGCACTAACACACACTTACATGCACTAACACACACTTATACGCACTTACACACACTTACACGCACTTACACATACTAACACGTACTCACACGCACTTACACGTACTTAGACACACTTACATGCACTTAAACGTACTCATATGTACTTACATGCACTTACACGCACTTACATGCACTTACATGCACTTACTTGCACTTACACGTACTTACACGTACTTACACGCACTTACTTGCACTTACACGTACTTACACGTACTTACACGCACTTACTTGCACTTACACGTACTTACACGTACTTACACGCACTTACTTGCACTTACACGTACTTACACGTACTTACACGCACTTACTTGCACTTACACGTACTTACACGTACTTACACGCACTTACTTGCACTTACACGTACTTACACGTACTTACACGCACTTACTTGCACTTACACGTACTTACACGTACTTACACGCACTTACTTGCACTTACACGTACTTACACATACTAACACGTACTCACACGCACTTACACGTACTTAGACACACTTACATGCACTTAAACGTACTCATATGTACTTACATGCACTTACACGCACTTACATGCACTTACAGGCACTTACATGCACTTACATGTATTTGCATTCACTTACACACCCTTACACGCACTTACACGCTTTTGCACACACTTATACGCACTAACAAACACTTACACGAACTAACACACACTTAAACGCACTTATATGCACTTACACACACTTAAACATACTTACACAAACTTACACAAACTTACACACACTTGTACGCACTTACACAAACTTACAAAAATTTAAACCACACTTACACGCACTTGCATGCACTTACATGAACTTACACGCACTAACACGCACTTACACACACTTACACGTACTTACACGCACTAACACACACTTACACACTTACACATACTTACATGCACTAACACGCACTTATACATACTTACACACACTTATATGCACTTACACCCACTTAAACTGCACTCACACGTACTTAAACGCACTTACAGGTACTTACACGCACTTAAACGTACTTACACAAAGTTACACACACTTACACACACTTACACGCACTTACACGCACTTACACGCACGTACATGAACTTTCACCCACTTACACGCACTTATACGCACTTAGACGTACTAACACACACTTACTTGCACTTACACGTATCTACACCCCCTTACATGCACTTACACGCACTTACACGCACTTACACATGCTTACATGCACTTACACGTACTTACACGCACTTACTTGCACTTACACGTACTTACACATACTTATACGCACTTACATGTACTTACACACACTTACATGAACTTACACGCACTTATACGCACATACACATACTTACACGCACTAACATGCACTTACACGCACTTTCACATAGTTACACGCACTTACACACAAGTACACGTACTTACACGCACTTACACGAACTTAAACTGCACGTACACACACTTACACGCACTTACACACACTTATACGCACTTACACACACTTTTAGCACTTACACGCACTTACACATACTTACACGAACTTACACGTACTTACACGTACTTACACTCACTTACACAAACTTAAACCGCACTAACACCCACTTACATACACTTACACGCTCTTACACGCACTCACACATACTAACACGCACTTACACGCACTTACATACACTTACATGCACTTACATGCGCTTACACGCACTTACACACACGTACACGTACTTACATGCACTTACATACACTTATACGCACTTACATGCACTTACACGTACTTACACGCACTTACACGCACTTATGCGCACTTACACGCACTTACACTCACTTACACGCACTTACACATACTTACACACAGTCACACGTACTTACACACACTTACGCGTACTTACACGCACTTACACACACGTACACGTACTTACATGCACTTACATACACTTATACGCACTTACATGCACTTACACGTACTTACACGCACTTACACGCACTTATGCGCACTTACACGCACTTACACTCACTTACACGCACTTACACATACTTACACACAGTCACACGTACTTACACACACTTACGCGTACTTACACGCACTTACACACACTTACACGTACTGACATGCACTTACACGTACTTACACACGCTTTTATACACTTACACGTACTTACACACACTTACACGCACTTACACGCACTTACACACACTTACACACAATAACAGGCAGTTACACGTACTTAAATGCACTTACACACACTTACACGCACTTACACGCTTTGGCTCACACTTACACGCAATAATACACACTTACACAAACTTACATGCACTTACACGAACGTACACGCACTTACACGTATTTACACACACTTATACACACTTACACGCACTTACACGCACTTACACGCACTTATACGTACTTACACACACTTACACGCACTTACACGCACTTAGACAAACGTACACAAAATTACACCCACTTAAACTACACTCACACGCACTTACACGCACTTATACGCACTTACACGTACTTACACGCACTTACATGTACTTATACGTACTTATACACACTTACACGCACTTATGCGTACTTACATGCACTTACACTCACTTACACGCACTTACACATACTTACACACAGTCATACGTACTTACACATACTTACACCTACTTACACGCACTTGCACGTACTTACACGCACTGACATGCACTTATACGCACTTACACGCACTTACACGGACTTATATGCACTTACACGTACTTACACGCACTTACACATACTTACACGCACTTACACGCACTTACACGTACTTACATGTACTTATACACACTTACATGCACTTACACACACTTACACGTACTTACACGCTTTGGCACACACTTACACATACTAATATATACTTACACGCACTAGCACACACTTACATGCACTTACACATACTTATACACATTTACATGTACTTACACGCACTTACACGTACTTACACAAACTTACACGCATTTACACAAACTTACACACAGTTACATGAACTTACACACGCTTAAACCACACTTACACGCACTTGCACGCACTTACACGCACTTATACGCACCAACACACACTTACATGCACTTACACAAACTTACACCCACTTAAACTATACTCACACGTACTTATACACACTTACATACACTTATACGCACTTACACGCAGTGACATGCACTTACACACACTACACGTACTTACACGCACTTACACGCATTTACACACACTTATACACACTTACACGTACTTACACGCACTTAAACACACTTAGACATACTTACACGCACTTACACGCACTTACACGTACTTACACGCACTTACACGCACTTACACAAACTTACATGAAATTATACCCACTTAAACTACACTCACACACACTTACCCGTACTTATACACACTTACACGCACTTATACGCACTTACATGTACTTACAGGTACTTACACGCACTTACGTGCTCTTATACGCACTTACATACACTTACACTCACTTACACGTACTTACACATACTTACACGCAGTCACACGTGCTTACACATACTTACACGCACTTACACGCACTTACATGCACTTACACGTGCTTACACACACTTATACGCACTTACACGTACATACACGCACTTATACACACTTACACACACTTACACGCACTTATACGTACTTACACACAGTGACACGCACTTACACGCACTTAAATGCACTTACACGTACTTACATGCACTTACACATACTTACACGCACTTACACACTTTGGCACACACTTACACGCACTAACACATACTTACACGCACTAACACACTCTTACACGCACTTACACGCACTTACACACACTTACACGTGCTTACACGCACTTACACGCACTTACACAAACTTACACGCACTTATACGAACTTACACGCACTTACACGAACTTACACGCACTTAAATCGCACTTACACGTACTTGCATGCACTTACACGCACTTATATGCACTAACAGGCACTTACACGCACTTACACGCACTTACAAGTACTTGCATACACTTACGCTCACTTATACGCACTTACACGCACTTACACGTACTTACGCGCACTTACACGAACTTACACAAAATTACAGCCACTTAAACTTCACTCACATGCACTTACACGCACGTCTACGCACTTACACGTAATTACATGCACTTACATGCACTTACACACACTTACACGCACTTACACGCACTTATACGCACTTACACGCACTTACACGAACTTACACAAAATTACAGCCACTTAAACTTCACTCACATGCACTTACACGCACGTCTACGCACTTACACGTAATTACATGCACTTACATGCACTTACACACACTTACACGCACTTACACGCACTTATACGCACTTACACGCACTTATACTCACTTACACGCACTTACACATACTTATACGCAGTCACACGTACTTACACACACTTACACGCACTTACATGCACTTATACGCACTTCTATGCACTTATACGAATGTACACGAAATAACACCCACTTAAACTTCACTCACACACACTTCCAGGCACTTACACGCACTTACATGCACTTACACCTACTTACACGCAGTTACATGCACTTACACGCACTTACACAAACTTAAACTACACTTACACGCACTTACACACACTTACACACACTTACACGCACTTATACGCAGTTACACGTACTTATACAAACTTACACATACTTACACGCACTTACACGCACTTATACGCACTTACACGTACTTACACACACTTACACGCACTTAGACGCACTTATACGCACTTACACGTACTTACACACACTTACACGCACTTAGACGCACTTATACGCACTTACACGTACTTACACACACTTACACGCACTTAGACGCACTTATACGCACTTACACGTACTTACACACACTTACACGCACTTAGACGCACTTATACGCACTTACACGTACTTACACACTATGCTGACCCTGATCATCGACCACCTTGAGGTGGTTGACGATCTTCAGTCGTCGACCGCGTCGACGTTGACGTCGGCGGCGATCCCCCCCCCCCCTCCCGCGACACTTAGTCGCGTCGCGGCGAAGTGTGGTGGAGGGAGGTGGGGAGGGTGGTCCATGCCAACGTCCATTGAACGCAAACGACGACGCGGTGGGTTCCGAAGGAGCTGGCGAGAGGGGTGGGACCCATGCTCTCTGAACGCAATCACCCCCCCCCCTCCCAAAACCGTCAGTTTGCGACGCAATCCGGCGGTTGGAGGGGATGGGTGATTTACTTTGCGGATGATAAGGCGGTTGACGGCATGAGAACGGAAACAGGCACCTCTTGATGCGTACGCGGTGTGGCGTGCACGTCAAGAGGTGCAGGTGGCTCCTTCCTCCAGATAGGCAAGGAGGACTGCCTGCGCGTCTGAACTGACGCGCAGGCAGTCGTGCGCCATATGCGGAAGCAGCTACCGCGAGTTTCAAATTTGTTTTGTCCCTCGGTCGTGATCAAGACTGCCTCAGCGCCTTTTTTTTTTCGGCCTACCATATGGTTGGGCTGGGGACACACCCACACAACTTAGCTAATGAACCCGGGTCCGCAATGCGGACACTATACCTATGTTACATGTGTGGATATGAGTTTGGTGACCCTTATTCATAAGATGCATAAAAGTGAGGATTTAATGTGGGAGTGGATATGCCATGGATGTAAGTAGGAGACTGTCGAGTTTTAGCCCATTCTGAGCACTTTTTGTCCTCGTCGATCGTCGATCGTCGATCACTTGCTCCAAGAGATAGAGATCCATCGTCAACCTCGATCGTCGATCACTTAGTAGGGTGGTCAGCATAGCTTACACATACTTACACGCACTTACACGCACTTACATACACTTACACATACTTACACACACTTACACACACTTACACGCACTTGCACGAACTTAAACTGCACTTCCACGCACTTACACGCACTTACACACACTTATACACACTTTTAGCACTTACACACACTTACACGCACTTACACGAACGTACACATACTTACACACACTAACACTCACTTACACGAACTTAAGCCGCACTTATACACACTTACATGCACTTACACGCTCTTACACGCACTCACACGTACTAACACGTACTTACATGCACTTACACACACTTACATGTACTTACACACACTTACACGCACTTACACACACTTACATGCACGTACACGTACTTACCACGTACTTACACACACTTACACGCACTTACATGTACTTACTCACACTTACACGAACTTGTATTCACTTACACAAACTTACATGTATTTACACGCACTTATACGTACTTACACGCTTTTACACACACTTACACACACTTACATGCACTTATACGCACGTACACACACTTACACGCACTTACACGCACTTACACGCACTTACACATACTTATACGGACTTACATGTACTTACACGAACGTACATTCGCTTACACAAACTTACACGTACTTACACGCACTAATACACACGTACATGTACTTATACGCACTTACACCCACTTACACGTACTTATACGCACTTATACGTACGTACACGCACTTACACGCACTTATACGCACTTACACGTACTTACACACACTTACACGCACTTACACGTACTTACACACACTTACATGTACGTACACGTGCTTATAGGCACTAACACGCACTTACACGCACATACTCGCACTTACACGTACTTATCCGTACTTACACGTACTTACACGTACTTACACATACTTACACACACTTACAAGCACTTACACACACTTACAGGAACTTACACGCACTTACACGAACTTACACGTACTTTCACGCACTTACATGCATGTACACGCACTTACACATACTTACACGCACTTACACGCACTTATACACACTTACAAGAATTTACACGCACTTACACAAACTTACACGTACTTTCACGCACTTACATGCACTTACACGCACTTACACGTATGTACACGCAGTTATACGTACTTACACATACTTACACATACTTACACACAATTTCTTACACTTACATGCACTTACACGCACTTACACGTACTTACATGCACTTACACACACTTACACACACTTACACAAACGTACACATGCTTACACGTACTTACACGTACTTACACGTACTTACACGTACTTACATGCACTTACACACACTTACACATAGTTATACGCTCTCACCCGCTCTTATACGACCTTACACACACTTACACATACTTACATGCACTTAAACGCACCTACAAGCACTTACACGCACTTGCACGCATTTACATGAACTTATACAAACTTACACGTACTTACACGTACTTGCACACATTTTCACATACTTACACACACTAACACGCACTTACACGTATTTACACGCACTTACACGCACTTATACACACTTACACGCATTTACACGCACTTACATGCACTTACACACACTTACACACACTTATACGCACTTACAAGCACTTACACGTACTTATACGCACTTACACGCACTTACACCAACTTACACAAAATTACACCCACTTAAACTGCACTCACACGCACTTACACACACTTACAGGAACTTACACGCACTTACCCACACTTACACGTACTTACACGCACTTACACGCACTTACATACACTTACACGCACTTACACGCACTTACACACACTTACACGTACTAACACGTACTTACTTGCACTTGCACGTACTTACACCCCCTTACACGCACTTACACACACTTACACTCACTTACACATGCTTACATGCACTTGTACGTACTTACACGTACTTACTTGTACTTACATATACTTACATGTACTTACACACACTTACACGCACTTACACACACTTATACAAACTTACACGCACGTACACGCATGTACACATACTTACACGCACTTACACGCACTTATACGGACTTTCACATACTAACACGTACTAACACGTACTTATACAAAATTAAAATGCACTTACATGCACTTATACCTACTTACACGCACTTACACGCACTTACATGCACTTTTAGCACTTACACGCACTTACATGCACTTACACGATCTTACACATACTTACACGCACTTACACTCACTTGCATGTACTTAAACCACACTAACACGCACATACATGCACTTATACACTCTTATACGCACTCACACGCACTAACACGCACTAACACGCACTTACATACACTTACACGCACTTACACACACTTACACACACTTACACGTACTTACACGCACTTACACGGACTTACACGTACTTACACGCACTTACATATACTTACACGTACTTACACGCACTTACACATACTTACACGCAGTCACACGCACTTACACGTACTTACACGCACTTACACGGACTTACACGTACTTACACGCACTTACACATACTTACACGCACTTACACGTACTTACACGCACTTACACGGACTTACACGTACTTACACGCACTTACACATACTTACACGCACTTACACGTACTTACACGCACTTACACGGACTTACACGTACTTACACGCACTTACACATACTTACACGCACTTACACGTACTTACACGCACTTACACGGACTTACACGTACTTACACGCACTTACACATACTTACACGCACTTACACGTACTTACACGCACTTACACGGACTTACACGTACTTACACGCACTTACACATACTTACACGCACTTACACGTACTTACACGCACTTACACGGACTTACACGTACTTACACGCACTTACACATACTTACACGCACTTACACGTACTTACACGCACTTACACGGACTTACACGTACTTACACGCACTTACATATACTTACACGTACTTACACGCACTTACACATACTTACACGCAGTCACACGCACTTACACGTACTTACACGCACTTACACGCACTTACACATACTTACACGCACGTACACACAGTTACACACAATTACACGCACTTACATGCACTTACACGTACGTCTACTTCCTTACTCACACTTACACGCACTTACATACACTTACATACACTTACATGCACTTACATGCACTTACACGTACTTACATGCAGTTACACGCACTTACACGTACTTACACGCTTTTGCATACACTTACACGCACTAACACACACTTACGCGTACTAACACATGCTTACACGCACTTATACACGCTTACACGCACTTATACGCACTTACAGAAACTTACATGCACTTACACGCACTTACAGAAACTTACACGCACTTAAACCACACTTACACGTACTTGCACGCACTTACACGCACTTACACGCACTAACAGGCAATTACACGCACTTACACACACTTTCACGTACTTACATGTACTTACACGCACTTACACGTACTTACATGCACTTACACGTACTTACACACAGTTACATGTACTTACACGCACTTACACGTACTTACACGCACTTATATGCACTTACATGCACTTACACGTACTGACATGCACTTACACATACTTACACGTACTTACACACACTAACACACACTTACACATACTTACACGCACTAACACACACTTACACATACTAACACACACTTACACGCACTTACACATACTTACACACACTTACACGCACTTACACACAATTTCACAAACTTACACGCACTTACAGGCACTAATACAAACTTACACCCACTTAAACTACACTTACACGCACTTGTACATACTTACACACACTTTCACACACTAGCAGGTACTTATACGTACTTACACACACTTACACATACTTACACACACTTATACGCACTTACACATACTTACACGCACTTACACGTACTTACACGCACTTACACGCACTTATACGCACTTATACGCACGTTCATACACTTACATGAATTTCACGCACTTACACAAACTTACATCAAATTACACCCACTAAAACTGCACTCACACGCACTTACACGTACTTACATGCACTTATACGCACTTACACATACTTACATGCAGTTACATGCACTTAGACGTACTTACACAAACGTAAACCATACTTACACACACTTACACACACTTACACTCACTTACACACACTTACACGCACTGATACGCACGTACACAAACGTACACGTACTTATACGTACTTAAACGTACTTATACGCACTTACTTGCACTTACACATACTTACACATGCTTATACGTACTTACACACACTTACACGCACTTACACACACTTACACAAACGTACACGCACTTACACATACTTACACGTACTTACACGCACTTACACGCACTTACACATACTTATACGCACTTATACGCACTTACATACACTTACACACACTTACACGAACTTAAACTGCACTTACACGCACTTACACACACTTACACGCACTTACACGCACTTATACACACTTTTAGCACTTACACGCACTTACACGCACTTACACGAACTTACAAATACTTACACATACTTACACTCACTTATACGAACTTCAACCACACTAACACACACATACATGCACTTACACGCTCTTACATGCACTCACATGCACTAACACGTATCTACACGCACTTACACACACTTACACACACTTACACACACTTATAACCAAGTACACGCACTTTTATGTACTTACATGCACTTACATGTACTTACACGCACTTACACACACTTACACGCACTTACATGCACTTACACATACTTACACGCACTTACACATACTTACACACACTTACACGCACTTACACGCACTTACATGCACTTATACGCACTGACATGCACTTACACGCACTAACACGCACTTACACGCTTTTGCACACACTTATACATACTAACATACACTTACACATACTAACACACACTTACACACACTGACACGGACTTACACACACTTATACAAACTAACACATACTTACATAAACTTACAGACACTTACACGCACTTACACGAACTTACACGTACTGAAACCACACGTACACATACTTGCACACACTTACACGTACTTACACGCACTAACAGGTAGTTACACGCACTTACACACACTTACACGTACTTAAACACACTTACACGCACTTACACATACTTACACGTACTTACACACACTTACACGTACTTATACGCACTTACACGCACTTACATGCACTTAAACACACTTACACGCACTTATACAAACTTACACCCACTTAAACTGTACTCACACGCACTTATACACACTTACATACACTTACACGCACTTACACGCAGTTACATGCACTTACACCTACTTACACAAACTTAAACCGCACTTACAAGTACTGACGCATACTTACACGCACTTATACACACTTACACGCACTTTCACGCACATACACAAACTTACACGTACTTATACGTACTTACACATACTTACACACATTTACTTGCACTTACACATACTTACACGTACTTACACGTACTTACACGTAGTTACACACACTTACACATACTTACACGAACGTACACGTACTTATACATACTTACACGCACTTACATGCTCTTACACGCACTTACACATACTTACACCACTTACACGTACGTACACGCACTTACACGCACTTACACAAACTTGAACTGTACTTACACGTACTTACATGCACTTACACGCACTTACATGCACTTACACGCACGTTTAGCACGTACACACACTTACACACACTTACACAAACTTACACGTACTTACACGCACTAACACTCACTTACACGAACATAAACCACACTTGTACGCACTTACATGTACTTACACGCTCTTACACACACTCACATACACTAACACGCACTTACACATACTTACACACACTTACACACACTTACACGCACTTACACACACTTACCACGTACTTACACGCACTTATACGCACTTACACACACAGACATGCTTTAACATGAACATACATGCACTTACACAAACTTACATGTATTTACACGTACTTAAACGCACTTATACGCACTTGTACACACTTATACGCACTTACATGCACTTACACGTCCTTGCACGTACTTACATACACTTACACGCACTTGCACGCACTTACATACACTTACACGCACTTACACGCACTTACACAAACTTACATTCACTTACACAAACTTACACATACTTTCGTGCACTTACACGTACTTATACGCACTTACACACACTTACACGTACTTACACACTTTTACACGCACTTACATGCACTTACATGCACTTACACGTACTTACACGTACTTACACACACTTACACGTACTTGTACGCACTTACACGCACTTACACGTGCTTATAGGCACTTACACGTACTTACACGTACTTACACGCACTTACTTGCACTTACACATACTTACACGTACTTACACGTACTTACACATACCTACACGCACTTACACGCACTTACACGTACGTTCACGCACTTACACGCACTTACATCCACTTACATGCACTTACATGAACTTATACGCACTTACACAAACTTACACGTACTTTCACGCACTTACATGTACTTACACACACTTACATGCACATACACGCAGTTACACACACTTACACACACTTACATGTACTTACACACACTTTCTTGTACTTACACACACTTACATGCACTTACACATACTTACACGCACTTACATGCACTTATACACACTTACATGAACGTACACGTACTTACACGCACTTACACGCACTTAAACGTACTTACACGCACTTACATGCACTTACACGTACTTACCAGTGATGACCTAGGCCCCCCGAATATCGGCACATCAATGTGCACATTGGCACATCGATGTGACCCCCCTCACATCGGCCACCCCGGACACCACATTGAAGATCATGGGTCGGAGGGTTTAGGAGGCTTGGAGCATGGGAGTGCAACATCAAAACATTCAATGTAGTCATTTTTACACAGAGCTAAATTCCATGTGCACATGTTTTCTCACTGTGGCTTTCATTATGACCTTTGTGTTGCCATACATCTTACTCACTACATGTCATTTTGCACTTTAAAGCTCTATGAGCATGCCATTCACCAGCAACCATGGCCACTGCTCAGCTGGAGGAGCTTGCCATGTCCAACATGCACACCACCAAAGCAAATGCAAACTTCTAAGAGATTTCCATTCACATCATGAACAACTCTGGCACTGCATACATTTCATGATGCCATGGAAAATAGGCACATCTTTGGCAATGTATAGGAAAGCATTAAAAAATGACAACTCAGTTTCTGGAGCTGCAACAGTTCAAACAGAGAACATGCATGTACGCAAAGCTAAAGGTGCCTCTTGCTCGCCCTACCAGTGGCTGCCCTAGTCTCTGCAGTGGCTGCCCTAGTCTCTGCAGCAGTATTGCTACTCTTCCTGGAAGTAACGCCCTCTGGGCGCTTCCCAGTGCCCTTGTTGCTGCCCACTGCCTTGGCCCTCTTAGGCTCCTTCCCCTTTGCAGTTGCAGCAGAGGCAGCAACCCGTACACCACCATCCTTAGCAGCCGTGACCTCATCGGCCTCATCGCCATCCCCTGCTGTACCATCCTCACCGTCTACGGCTGCATCCTTGTCCTCCTCTTCTGCTGCTTCCTCCCCATCCCCTCCTCCATCCACTCCCTCTCCTGCACCCTGCCCCAAGACTTCAGGCATCATCTCAACCTCCTCTCTGGTTCGTACATTCCGTGCATATGAGGGTCCATCCTCAACCAACTGCACGGTCTCCACGGCAGGGTGCTTCTCCTGCTCTCCTGCTGCTGCCTCGTCGTCCTCCCCCTCCACAAAAACCTCCTCTTCTTCCTCCATTTCCTCATCGCTGCTTTGCTCCTGCACGTCTGCATCTCCCTCCTCATTCTGCACCTCCTCCTCAATCTCGCCGTCTTCCTCGCTCTCGGACTCATCGGGTACGAGGAAGTTGGGCTCACACCGTCTGCGTTCGCCCTCGTAGTGCTTGTGCAGGCGGACATTCACCCGCACCAGCTGCTCAAGCGTCTTCACTGACAGGCGGTTCCTGCGTGCTGTGTGAATGAGCTGATGAGTTGAGAACACAGGCTTGCAATCAGAGCTTGAGCATGGCTGCGAGAGCAGCTTGATTGCGAGTGCACGCAGGTTGGGCATGTGAGCCAAATGCAGTGATGCCCACTCATAGGCAGGAAGGACCTTACCCAAGACACGCGCCACTGCTGCACATGCCTTGTCGGTGAGGCGCTTGGTGGCGATGGGCACCACCTCCACGGTCACCCGTCCAAGCAAGAAGGCCTCAAGCTCCTTCTGCAGGTTGTCATGCTGCTTCTGAGGTACAAGCGCGTCCACCACCTGGGCCCACGCCTGCACCATCGTGACGTCGCCACCCAAGTCATTGCCGAAGTGCACAGGATGCACCCGCCGCGCTGCTGCGTACAAGGGACATGACATGTCCTTGGTCCACCGCAGCTTCAGGCGCTCCATGCATGCCTTCACGTGTTGCGCTGCCACCCGAGCAGGCTTGCGGCCCTTGGGCGTCGCCAGTGCCTTCAGCTGCTCTGTTGCATCAAGGAGGCCCTCATAGATCTCCCCAGCCTGGCCGCCAGGGCTGTCTGCAATACGGAGGACTGTCACAAGAGGAACAAACAGGTCACGCATTTGACGCACTTGCAGCCAGAACACCCGCCGCCGCACAATCTTGCGCACCAACTTCTTGCGCTGCTTAAAAGCACTGTCCCTCTGTGCACCCATGTCGTTCCAGGTGCTGCTTGTGACCAGCTTTAAGAGGAAGGGCCGCATGTCAAGAAGCCGCTGCAGCATGCTGTGGGCAGAGGCAAACCTGGCGTCACACCTTGCCACCAGCACCCGGCCCCCGGAAGCCTGCTTCAACCAAGTGCGGGGCATGTCATTGTTGCGGAAAAAGTTGACAACACGCTCTGCCCTTGCCAGCACCCCAGCCCCCCACTCTGTCTTGCAGGTGTCTTTCATCACCAAGTCCACATTGTGGGCGACACATCCCTGCCACAGAATGGATGGATACTTCCCTTTCAGGTTGTCGAAGGCCCTCTTGTTCACAGAGGTGTTGTCGCANCTGTGCACCCATGTCGTTCCAGGTGCTGCTTGTGACCAGCTTCAAGAGGAAGGGCCGCATGTCAAGAAGCCGCTGCAGCATGCTGTGGGCAGAGGCAAACCTGGCGTCACACCTTGCCACCAGCACCCGGCCCCCGGAAGCCTGCTTCAACCAAGTGCGGGGCATGTCATTGTTGCGGAAAAAGTTGACAACACGCTCTGCCCTTGCCAGCACCCCAGCCCCCCACTCTGTCTTGCAGGTGTCTTTCATCACCAAGTCCACATTGTGGGCGACACATCCCTGCCACATAATGGATGGATACTTCCCTTTCAGGTTGTCAAAGGCCCTCTTGTTCACAGAGGTGTTGTCGCAGATGACGGACACGACGTTCGTGGCATCGACTTCCACGATGGTGACCTCGATCATGGTGGAGACGTGGTCCGCGTTGCGGACAAAACCGCTTGCGTCACGGCTGAACAGGTGGCAGCTGCCCTTGGCGTTCACGGCCATCGCGTTGTAAATGGGGCGCTGCTAGACATCTGCCCACTCGTCCACCGCGAGGCTGACACCGTAGATGATCCAGCTCTGCTTCTAACTCGCGTCCATGGCGTCCAGCCGCTCGTCCAGCTTGGGAAGGATCCCAGTCACCACGGTGGAGCGGCCGGGCAGTGCAAAGCTCGAGTTGGTCAAGCGTGCGGTACAGACCACCTCCAGGAGCAGCCCCTTGCGACAGAACGAGATGGGGAGCCCGGCACCCGCCATCAACTTCACGATGGCCATCTAACAGGCCAGGTTTCCCGCCGTTGCGCAGTGAGTAGCCATGCTGGTTTGTAGCATGCTGGCCACAGCTTGCGGATACGGCTGTGGGTGATGCTAAAAGAGCGAAGGCACCTGCTGCTGCTGCTGCTGCTGCTGCTGCTGCTGCACCTGCTGCTGCTGCTGCTGCTGCTGCACCTGCTGTCCCATGTCAAGCAGCCCATCGTCCTCGTCGTCAACTGCCAGTCCGGCTGCTTCGAGCTGCCGAGCATTTTGCTACTACTCGTACAACCGCACCCAACTCACGGGCTTGGCGCTGGTACCCCACTGCGTCCCAAGCCCATTGTACAGCTTAGCACTTGTCGGTTGCCAGCCATGGGGAGGACGAGGCTTCCGCTCAAGCCCAAGGACATCACGTGCCAGTGGAGGAAGGTGCTCGCACAAGATGATGTTGCCGTTTGCTTCTCCATAGTGCCCACGGATCCTGTCGCAGGTCCCAGTGAATGTGCCGCCGCACGACTTACAGTAGAAGCCGGGCTTCGTGGAAACTGTGGGGACTGGTAGAGTGTGCCGCGAAAGCGAAAGGGTGAGGAAGTCGCCAGTAAGACGCCGAGTCACAGGGGGGTTGACGTCTGGAGCCGTGAAACGACCGGTTGACGATGAAGACGATCCCTGCAGTGCAGAGCTGTTGAGCACTGACTCTGGCAGTGCAGAGTTCCTGCGTGGCGGCATCTTGCCCTCTAACAGCGAGGCCCTGGGAGGCCTCGCTGTGACACTAAGTGGCCCATTCAAACAAGGAACACCTCGTGATTCAGTGGCTGCCTTCAAACTACACCGAGCCGCACGGAGCTCCAGGCCACGCTCCCGAGTCCGACCGAGCAGACCGGTGGCTTGGTTCCAATAGCGAGGAGCAAGGATCTCAGTCGCTCGGTTTGCAAGCAAAACCGTCAAACTAGCCCCTCGCTTTCTCAGTTTGAGACAAATACAAACATTTCTTTACGAGCATAAGGTGACTCAGCATGGCGAAAATGGTTGATGCCTCAAAAATATCTGACCAATCCTCCACCGCCTTAACCAAGGCATGAGGAGCCTCGAATATGGTGAATGTGCATGGACATCTGTGCGGACAGCTGGCAGTGCCAGCATGGCTAGGATATGTGCAGTGATTCTAGGCAGTGCACATGTCCACTCATTTGTTGTCATTGACATGGCGATTCCACGTGTGAGGATAGTAGATGACACGGGCATGCGGAGCCCTTGCTCACAGGTGGTCGGATGTGAACGCGGCCTTTTTTTTTGGTCCTCTCAATCCCTCCGTGCTGACCCTAGGTTTCGGCACTCTAAGTGCCTCCTTCACATGTTTTTTGAAAAAACGCCCTTTTAGTCACATCGATGCCACATCGATGTGCTTCGATGTGCCGCGGCCGATGTGATCCCCTCACATCGGACTGACAGGTCAACACTGGTACTTACACGCGCTTACATGCACTTACATGCTCTCACATGCTCTTACACGACCTTATAGGTACTTACACATACTTACATGCACTTACACGCACTTACACGCACGTACACGCATTTACACGCATTCACACACACTTACATAAACTTACACGTACTTATACGTACTTACATGCACTTACACACCCTTACACATACTTACATGCACTTACACATACTTACACATATTTACACACACTTACACACACTTACATGCAATTACACGCACTTACACGCACTTACACGCACTTACACGCACTTGAACAAACTTACACGCACTTACATGCACATACACGCACTTGTACGCACTTACACACTCTCATACGCTCTTATACAATCTTACACGCACTTACACATTCTTACATGCACTTATACGCACTCACATGCACTTACACATACTTACACGTATTTACACGCACTTACACAAACGTACACGCATTAACACGCACTTACACGCACTTACATGCACTTACACGTACTGAGACTTACTTACACGCACTTACACGCACTTACACATACTTACATGCACTTATACGCACTCACATGCACTTACACATACTTACACGTATTTACACGCACTTACACAAACGTACACGCATTAACACGCACTTACACGCACTTACATGCACTTACACGTACTGAGACTTACTTACACGCACTTACACGCACTTACACATACTTACATGCACTCATACACACTCACACGCACTTACACACACTTACACATACTTACAATCACTTACACGTACTTACACACACTTACCACGTACTTACATACACTTACACGCACTTAGACGCACTCACATCAACTTAAACTGTACTTACACATACGTACATACACTTACAAACACTTACACACACTTACACGCACGTTTAGTACTTACACACACTTACGCACACTTACACAAACTTACATGTATTTAAACGTACTTAAACGCACTTATACGCACTTGTACACACTTATACGCACATACATGCACTTACACGCACTTACACGTACTTACATGCACTTACACGCACATACACGCACTTACACACACTTAGACGTACTTACACGCACTTACACAAACTTACATTCACTTACACGAACTTACACATACTTACGCGCACTTACACGTACTTATACGCACTTACACACACTTACACGTACTTACACCCTTTTACACGCACTTACATGCACTTACATGCACTTACACGTACTTACACATACTTACACACACTTACACGTACTTGTACGCACTTACACGCACTTACACGTGCTTACAGGCACTTACACGTACTTATACGTACTTACACGCACTTACTTGCACTTTCACATACTTACACATACTTACACGCACTTACACATACCTACACTCACTTACACGGACTTACACGCACGTACACGCACTTACACGCACTTACATCTACTTACATGCACTTACATGAACGTTTTTGCACTTACACAAACTTACACGTACTTTGACGCACTTACATGCACTTACACACACTTATATGCACATACACGCAGTTCCATACACTTACACACACTTACATGTACTTACACACACTTTCTTGCACTTACACACACTTACATGCACTTACACATACTTACACGCACTTACATGCACTTATACGCACTTACATGAACGTACACGTACTTACACGCACTTACACGTACTTACACATACTTACACGCACTTACATGCACTTATACGCACTTACATGCACGTACACGTACTTACACGCACTTACACGTACTTACACACACTTACCACGTACTTACACACACTTACACGCACTTACACCTACTTACACGCACTTACATGCACTTATACGCACTTACATGCACGTACACGTACTTACACGCACTTACACGTACTTACACACACTTACCACGTACTTACACACACTTACACGCACTTACACCTACTTACACGCACTTACATGCACTTATACGCACTTACATGCACGTACACGTACTTACACGCACTTACACGTACTTACACACACTTACCACGTACTTACACACACTTACACGCACTTACACCTACTTACACGCACTTACATGCACTTATACGCACTTACATGCACGTACACGTACTTACACGCACTTACACGTACTTACACATACTTACACGCACTTACATGCTCTTATACGCACTTACATGAACATACACGTACTTACACGCGCTTATACGTACTTACACGTACTTACACGCACTTACACATACTTACACGCGCTTACACGCGCTTACATGCTCTCACATGCTCTTACACGACCTTATAGGTACTTACACATACTTACATGCACTTACACGCACTTACACGCACGTACACGCACTTACACGCATTCACACGCACTTACATAAACTTACACGTACTTACACATACATACATGTACTTACACACCCTTACACACACCTACATGCACTTACACATACTTACACGTATTTACACACACTTACATATACTTACATGCAGTTACACACACTTACACACCCTTACACGCACTTACACGCACTTGAACAAACTTGCACGCACTTACACGCACTTACACGCACTTGTACGCACTTACACACTCTCATACGCTCTTACACGACCTTACACGCACTTGCACATTCTTACATGCACTTATACGCACTCACATGCACTTACACATACTTACACGTATTTACACGCACTTACACAAACGTACACGCATTAACACGTACTTACACGTACTTACATGCACTTACACGCACTTACACATACTTACATGCGCTCATACACACTCACACGCACTTACACACACTTACACGTACTTACAATCACTTACACGTACTTACACATACTTACCACGTACTTACACCCACTTACACGCACTTGCATGCACTTACACGCACTTACACGAACTTATATTCCCTAGCACAAACTTACACGTACTTACACATACTTACACACACTCACACGCACTTACATGCACTTACACGCACTTACACGTACTTACACACACTTACACGTACTTACACGAACTTATATTCACTTATACAAACTCACACGTACGTATACGCACTTACATGCACTTACACGCACTTACACGTATTTACACGTACTTACATGCACTTACACATACTTACACACACTTACACACAGTTACACGCACTTACACGCACTTACACACACTTACACGCACTTACATGCACTTATACACACTTACACGTACTTACACGTGCTTATACGCACTTACATGCACTTACACATACTTACACGCACTTACTTGTACTTACACGTACTTACACGTACTTACACATACTTACACACACTTACACGTACTTACACACACTTTCACGCACTTATACGCACTTACACAAGCTTACATGCACTTACATATACTTATAGGAATTTACATGCACTTACACGAACTTACACGTACTTTCGCGTACTTACACGCATTACATGCACTTATACACACGTACACGCAGTTACACACACTTACACGTACTTACACACACTTACACAAACTTACACGCACTTACATGCACTTACACGCACTTACACGCACTTACACACACTTACATGCACTTAAACGTACTTACACGCATTTACACGCTCTCACACGCTCTTATACGACCTTACACGCACTTACACATNCTTACATGCACTTACATATACTTACAGGAATTTACATGCACTTACACGAACTTACACGTACTTTCGTGTACTTACACGCATTACATGCACTTATACACACGTACACGCAGTTACACACACTTACACGTACTTACACACACTTACACAAACTTACACGCACTTACATGCACTTACACGCACTTACACGCACTTACACACACTTACATGTACTTACACGTACTTATACGCATTTACACGCTCTCACACGCTCTTATACAACCTTACACGCACTTACACATACTTACATGCACTTACAGCCACTTACATGCACTTACATGCCCTTACACGCATTTACACGTACGCACACAAACTTACACACACTTATACACACTTACACGCACTTATAGGCACTTACACACACGGATACACACTTACACGCACTTACACGCATTTTCACGTACTTACAGGCACTTACACGCACTTACACGCACTTACACGCACTTATACGTACTTACACGCACTTAAATGCACTTAGACACACTTACACGCACTTACACAAACTTACACCCACTAAAACAATACTCACACGCACTTACACACACTTACATACACTTACAAACACTTACACGCAGTTACATGCACTTACACGTACTTACACATACTTGAACCGCACTTACACGCACTTACACACACTTACACATACTTACACGCACTTACACGCACTTTCACGCACTTACACAAACTTACACATACTTAGACATACTTACATATACTTACACACATTTACTTGCACTTACACGTACTTACACGTACTTACACGTACTTACACGCACTTACACACGCTTACACATACTTACACGATCTTACACGTACTTATACATACTTATACGCACTTACACGCACTTACACGCACTTACACATACTTACACCACTTACACGCACTCACACCAACTTAAACTGTACTTACCCGTACTTACATACACTTACATGTA
Source organism: Penium margaritaceum (assembly GCA_023375785.1). NCBI lineage: Eukaryota > Viridiplantae > Streptophyta > Zygnematophyceae > Desmidiales > Peniaceae > Penium > Penium margaritaceum. Next base: position 36,751 of record SZWC01003998.1, on the reverse strand, counting down.
CTTACACACACTTACACGCACGTTTAGCACTTACACACACTTACACACACTTACACAAACTTACACATACTTACACGCACTAACACTCACTAACACGAACATGAATCACACTTGTATGCACTTACATGCACTTACACGCTCTTACACGCACTCACACGCACTAACACATACTTACACGCACTTCCACATACTTACACACACTTACACATACTTATACGCACTTACACACACTTACACGCACTTACACGTACTTACCACGTACTTACATGTTTATACGTACTTATACACACTAACATACACTAACATGAACATACATTTACTTTCACAAACTTACATGTATTTATACACACTTAAACGCACTTATACGCACTTTTACGGACTTACACACACTTACATGCACTTACACACACTTACACGCACTTACATACACTTACACGCACTTACACGTACTTACACACACTTACACGCACTTACACGAACTTACATTCACTTACACGAACTTACACATACTTACACGCACTTACACGCACTTACATGCACTTACACGTACTTACACGTACTTACACGTACTTACACGTACTTACACGTACTTACACGTACTTACACGTACTTACACGTACTTACACGTACTTACACGTACTTACACGTACTTACACGTACTTACACGTACTTACACGTACTTACACGTACTTACACGTACTTACACGTACTTACACGTACTTACACGTACTTACACGTACTTACACGCACTTACACGCACTTACACGAACTTACATTCACTTACACGAACTTACACATACTTACACGCACTTACACGTACTTACACGCACTTACACACACTTACACGTACTTACACGCTTGTACACGCACTTACATGCACTTACACGCACTTACAGACACTTATACGCACTTACAGGTACTTACACACACTTACACGTACTTGCACGCACTTACACGCACTTACACGTGCTTACAGGCACTTACACATACTTACACGCACTTACACGCACTTACTTGCACTTACACATACTTACACGTACTTACACGCACTTACACATACTTACACGCACTTACACGCACTTACATACACTTACACGCACTTACATGTACTTACATGCACTTACATGCACTTACATTAACTTATACGTACTTACACAAACTTACACGTACTTTCACGCACTTAAACATACTTACACACACTTACATGCACGTACACGCAGTTACACACACTTACACACACTTACATGTACTTGCACACACTTTCTTGCACTTATACACACTAACATGCACTTACACATACTTATACGCACTTACATGAACGTACATGCACTTACATGCACTTACACGCACTTATACGTACTTACACACACTTACATGTACTTACACGTACTTTCACGCGCTTACACACACTTACATGCTCTCACCCGCTCTTGCACTACCTTATAGGTACTTACACATACTTACATGCACTTACACGTACTTACACGCACGCACTTACACGCATTCACACGCACTTACACAAACTTACACGTACTTACACGTACTTACATGCACTTACACACCCTTACACGCACTTACATGCACTTACACGCACTTACACATATCTGCATACAGTTACACGTGCTTACACGCACTTACACGCACTTACATGCAGTTACACGTACTTACACGTACTTTCACGCACTTACACGCACTTACACAAACGTATACGCACTTACACGCACTTATACGCACTTGCACGTACTTACACGCTCTCATACGCTCTTACACGACCTTACACGCACTTACACATTCTTACATGCACTTATACGCACTTACATGCACTTACGCATACTTACACACATTTACACGTACTTACACAAACGTACACGCATTAACACGCACTTACACGCACTTACACGCACTTACACGTACTGAGACATACTTACACGCACTTACATGCACTTACACGCACTTACAAATACTTACATGCACTCACACGCACTCATACACACTTACACACACTTACACGTATTTACAAGCACTTACACGCACTTACACACACTTACCACGTACTTACACGCACTTATACGCACTTACACGCACTTACACGAACTTATATTCCCTAACACAAACTTACACGTACTTACATGTACTTACACGTACTTACACACACTTCCACGTACTTATACGCACTTACACACACTTACACATACTTACACGCACGTACACGAACTTAGATTCACTTACAAGAACTCACACGTACTTATACGCACTTACACGCACTTACACGCACTTACACGCACTTACACGCACTTACATGCACTTACACGTACTTACTCATACTTACACACACTTACACGCACTTACACGCACTTACACGTACTTACACGCACTTACATGCACTTATACGCACTTATACACACTTACACGTACTTATACGCCTCACATGCACTTACACATACTTACACGCACTTACATGCACTTACACGTACTTACACGTACTTACACACACTTACACACACTTACACGTACTTACACGCACTTACACGCACTTACACGCACTTACACACACTTACATGTACTTACATGTACTTACAGGAATTTACACGCACTTACACGAACTTACACGTACTTTCACGCACTTACACGCACTTACACGTACTTACACGCACTTACACATACTTACACGCACTTACACGTACTTACACGTACTTACACGCACTTACACATACTTACACGCACTTACACGTACTTACACGTACTTACACGCACTTACACATACTTACACGCACTTACACGTACTTACACGTACTTACACGCACTTACACATACTTACACGCACTTACACGTACTTACACGTACTTACACGCACTTACACGCACTTACACGCACTTACACACACTTACATGTACTTACATGTACTTACAGGAATTTACACGCACTTACACGAACTTACACGTACTTTCACGCACTTACACGCATTACGTGCACTTATACGCACGTACACGCAGTTACACACACTTTCATGTACTTACGCACACTTACACAAACGTACACGTACTTACATGCACTTACACACACTTACACGCACGTACACACACTTACACGCACTTACACGTACTTATACGCATTTATACGCTCTCACGCACTCTTACACGACCTTACACGCACTGATACATACATATATGCACTTACACACACTTACATGCACTTACACTCACTTACACGCTTTTACATGCACTTACACAATCTTACATGCACTTATACACACTTACATGTACTTACAGGCACTTACACATACTGATACACACCTATACGCACTTATACACATTTACACACACTTATACATACTTACACATACTCACACACACTCACACGCACTTATATGCACTTATATGCACTTACACACACTTACACGCACTTATACGCACTTAAAGGCACTTACACGCACTTACACGCACTGACACGTACTTACACGCACTTACACACACATACATGCACTTACACGCACTTATACATACTTACACACACTTACATGCACTTACATGTACTTATACGAACTTACATGCACTTACACACACTTACACATACTTACATGCACTTATACACTTTTACACACACTTACACACACTAACACACACTTACACCCACTTACACACACTTACACGCACTTATACGCACTTACACACACTTATACGCACTAACACATAGGCATGAAAATCCGGATATATCTGTCCCTTTTTGGAGGTATCCGCTATCCGGATGTTTTCATCAGTCAGGTATCCGCTATCTGGATAGTTGCCTCAAATATCTGGATACTTACGGATACTTGCGGATACTTGCACTATCCGGATAGTTCAACGGATAGAAGTATGGATACACCCCGATACTTGTACGGATACCAGCGGATATCTCCGGATACTCACGGGCACCTTCAGAAAAAAGCCACATATCTCCAGCTGATATCCACATCCAGATATATACGGATGTATCCGGATATCCTTCTAAGTTGTTTCGCAGGTACTATCTGCTATAAATACTGGAAGGATAGTGCGGATACCCCGGATAGCGGATATTGTTTTTTAATGCCAACTTACACGCACTTACACGAACGTATACGCACTTCAACCACACTTACACGCACTCACACGCACTTACACGCACTTATATGCACTTACAGGCACTTAGACATACCTACACGCACTTAGACGCACTTACACACACTTATACGCACTTACATACACTTACACGCACTAACATGCACTTACACGTACATACACGTACTTACACGTACTTACACATACTTACACCCACTTACACGCACCTTCATGCACCTACACGTACTTATACATACTAACACGCACTTACACACACTTACATGCACTTACACACACTTACACGTACTATCACCCACTTACACGTACTTGCACGCACTTATACGCACTTGTATGCACTTACACACACTTATACGCACTTACACGCACTTACACACAATTATACGCACTTACACGTACTTACACGCACTTACACGAACTTACACAAAATCACTTATACCCACTTACACACACTTACACACACTTACACGCACTTATATGCACTTATAGGCACTTACACGCACGAATACGCACTTACAGGCACTTATACACACTTGCACAAACTTACATTCACTTACACAAACTAACACGTACTTACACGCACTTACACGTATTTACACACACTTACACACACTTACACGTACTTACACACACTTACACACACTTACACGCATTTACATGCACTTACATGCACTTACACACACTTACACGCACTTACTCGCACTTACACAAACTTACATTTATTTACATGAACTTACACGTACTTACATGTACTTTCACATACTTACACGCACTTACATGTACTTATACATACTTACACGTACTTACACATACTTACACACACTTACATGCACTTACACACACTTACACGTACTTACACGCACTTACACGCACATACACAAACTTACAGGCACTTACACACACTTATACGCACATACACACACTTACATGCACTTATACGCACTTACACACACTTACACGCTCTTACACGCTCTGATACGACCTTACACGTACTTGCACATAATTACATGCACTTACACGTACTTACATGCATGTACACACGCTTACACGCATTTACACATACTTACACAAACGTACATGCAATTACACGTACTGACATGCACTTACACATACTTACACGCACTTAGACAAACTTACACATACTTACATGCACTTACACGTACTTACACGCACTTACACACACTTACACACAGTTACATGCACTTACACGCACTTACATGTACTTACACGCACTTACATACACTTAGACACACTTACACGCACTTGTACGCTTTTACTCACACTTACACGCACTAACACACACTTACACATACTTACACATACTTACACGCACTTACACACACTTACACGTACTTATACGCACTTACACCCACTTACACATACGTGTACATACTTACACGCACTTACACGAACTTACATACACTCAAACCACACTTACACGCACTTACATGTACTTACACGTACTAACATGCAGTTACATATACTTTCACACACTTACACACACTTACACACACTTACATGCACTTACACGCACTTACTCATACTTACATGCACTTACACGCACTTATACGCACTTACATGCACTTACACACACTTACACGCACCTATACGCACCTACACGCACTTACATGCACTTACATGCACTTACACGTACTTACACACACATACACACACATACACACACAAACGCGTACTTGCACGCATTTACACACACTTACACGCACTTACACATACTTACGCGTACTTATGCGTACTTAGTTGTACTTACACTCACTTGTACGCACTTAGACGCACTTACACGCCTTTATACGAACTTACACAAAATTACACCCACTTAAACTGCACTTCCCAGTGCCCTTGTTGCTGGGCGCTTCCCAGTGCCCTTGTTGCTGCCCACTGCCTTGGCCCTCTTAGGCCCCTTCCCCTTTGCAGTTGCAGCAGAGGCAGCAACCCGTACACCACCATCCTCAGCAGCCGTGACCTCCTCGGCCTCATCACCATCCCCTGCTGCACCATCCTCACCGTCTACGGCTGCATCCTTGTCCTCC
>SZWC01003998.1:7640-22002 GCA_023375785.1 Penium margaritaceum | reverse complement strand
CACTTACACGCACTTACACGCACTTACACGCACTTACACACACTTACACGTACTTACACGAACTTATATTCACTTACACAAACTCACACGTACTTATACGCACTTACATGCACTTACACGCACTTACACGTATTTACACGTACTTACATGCACTTACACGTACTTACACACACTTACACACACTTACACACACTTACACGCACTTACACGCACTTACACGCACTTACATGCACTTATACGCACTTACACGTACTTACACGTGCTTATACGCACTTACATGCACTTACACATACTTACACGCACTTACTTGTACTTACACTTACTTACACGTACTTACACGTACTTACACACACTTACACGCACTTACACGCACTTTCACGCACTTATACGCACTTACAAAATCTTACATGCACTTACATATACTTACAGGAATTTACATGCACTTACACGAACTTACACGTACTTTCGTGTACTTACACGCATTACATGCACTTATACACACGTACACGCAGTTACACACACTTACACGTACTTACATACACTTACACGAACTTACACGCACTTACATGCACTTACACGCACTTACACGCACTTACACACACTTACATGCACTTACACGTACTTATACGCATTTACACGCTCTCACACGCTCTTATACAACCTTACACGCATTTACACATACTTACATGCACTTACACCCACTTACATGCACTTACACGCCCTTACACGCATTTACACGTACGTACACAAACTTACACACTTATACACACTTACACGCACGTATAGGCACTTACACACAGATACACACTTACACGCACTTACACGCATTTTCACGTACTTACAGGCACTTACACGCACTTACACGCACTTACACGTACTTACACGTACTTACACACACATACACGCACTTACACGTACTTACACGCACTTACACGCACTTACACACACTTACACGCAATTATACGCACTTACACGCACTTAAATGCACTTAAACACACTTACACGCACTTACACAAACTTACACCCACTTAAACTGTACTCACACGCACTTACGCACACTTACATACACTTACAAACACTTACACGCAGTTACATGCACTTACACGTACTTACACATACTTAAACCGCACTTACACGCACTTACACACACTTACACGCACTTACACGCACTTACCCGCACTTTCACGCACTTACACAAACTTACACATACTTATACATACTTATATATACTTACACACATTTACTTGCACTTACACGTACTTACACGTACTTACACGTACTTACACGCACTTACACACGCTTACACATACTTACACGAACTTACACATACTCATACATACTTATACGCACTTACACGCACTTACACGCACTTACACATACTTACACCACTTACACGCACTCACACCAACTTAAACTGTACTTACCCGTACTTACATACACTTACACGTACTTACACACACTTACACGCACGTTTAGCACTTACACAAACTTACACACACTTACACAAACTTACACATACTTACACGCACTAACACTCACTAACACGAACATGAATCACACTTGTATGCACTTACATGCACTTACACGCTCTTACACGCACTCACACACACTAACACATACTTACACGCACTTCCACACACTTACACACACTTACACATACTTATACGCACTTACACACACTTACACGCACTTACACGTACTTACCACGTACTTACACGTTTATACGTACTTATACACAATAACATGCACTAACATGAACATACATTTACTTACACAAACTTACATGTGTTTATACACACTTAAACGCACTTATACGCACTTGTACGCACTTACACACACTTACATGTACTTACACACACTAACACGCAATTACATACACTTACACGCACTTACACATACTTACACACACTTACACGCACTTACACAAACTTACATTCACTTACACGAACTTACACATACTTGCACGCACTTACACGTACTTACACGCACTTACACACACTTACACGTACTTACACGCTTGTACACGCACCTACATGCACTTACACGCACTTACACACACTTATACGCACTTACACGTACTTACACACACTCACACGTACTTGCACGCACTTACACGCACTTACACGTGCTTACAGGCACTTACACGTACTTACACGCACTTACACGCACTTACTTGCACTTACACATACTAACACGTACTTACACGCACTTACACATACTTACACGCACTTACACGCACTTACACACACTTACACGCACTTACATGTACTTACATGCACTTACATGCACTTACATTAACTTATACGTACTTACACAAACTTACACGTACTTTCACGCACTTAAACGCACTTACAACCACTTACATGCACGTACACGCAGTTACACACACTTACACACACTTACATGTACTTACACACACTTTCTTGCACTTACACACACTTACATGCACTTACACATACTTATACGCACTTACATGAACGTACATGCACTTACACGCACTTACACGCACTTATACGTACTTTCACACACTTACATGTACTTACTCGTACTTTCACGCGCTTACACACACTTACATGCTCTCACACGCTCTTGCACTACCTTATAGGTACTTTCACATACTAACATGCACTTACACGTACTTACACGCACGCACTTACACGCATTCACACGCACTTACACAAACTTACACGTACTTATACGTACTTACATGCACTTACACACCCTTACACGCACTTACATGCACTTACACATACTTACACATATCTGCATACAGTTACACGTACTTACACGCACTTACACGCACTTACATGCAGTTACACGTACTTACACGTACTTTCACGCACTTACACGCACTTACACAAACGTATACGCACTTACACGCACTTATACGCACTTGCACGTACTTACACGCTCTCATACGCTCTTACACGACCTTACACGCACTTACACATTCTTACATGCACTTATACGCACTTACATGCACTTACACATACTTACACACATTTACACGCACTTACACAAACGTACACGCATTAACACGCACTTACACGCACTTACACGCACTTACACGTACTAAGACATACTTACATGCACTTACATGCACTTACACGCACTTACACATACTTACATGCACTCACACGCACTCATACATACTTACACACACTTACACGTATCTACAAGCACTTACACGCACTTAAACACACTTACCACGTACTTACACGCACTTACACGCACTTACACGCACTTACACGAACTTATATCCGCTAACACAAACTTACACGTACTTACATGTACTTACACGTACTTACACGCACTTACACGCACTTATACGCACTTACATACACTTACACATACTTACACGCACTTAAACGAACTTACATTCACTTACACAAACTCACACGTACTTATACGCACTTACACGCACTTACACGCACTTACACGCACTTCCACGCACTTACATGCACTTACACGTACTTACTCACACTTACACACACTTACACGCACTTACACGCACTTACACGTACTTACACGCACTTACATGCACTTATACGCACTTATACACACTTACACGTACTTATACGCCTCACATGCACTTACACATACTTACACGCACTTACTTGCACTTACACGTACTTACACGTACTTACACACACTTACACACACTTACACGTACTTACACGCACTTACACTCACTTACACACACTTATATGTACTTACATGTACTTACAGGAATTTACACGCACTTACACGAACTTACACGTACGTTCACGCACTTACACGCATTACGTGCACTTATACGCACGTACACGCAGTTACACACACTTACATGTACTTACGCACACTTACACGAACGTACACGTACTTACATCCACTTACACGCACTTACACGCACTTACACACACTTACACACACTTACACGTACTTATACGCAATTATACGCTCTCACGCACTCTTACACAACCTTACACGCACTGATACATACATATATGCACTTACACACACTTACATGCACTTACACTCACTCACACGCATTTACACGCACTTACACAATCTTACATGCACTTATACACACTTACATGTACTTACAAGCACTTACACATACTGATACACACTTATACGCACTTATACACATTTACACGCACTTATACATACTTACACGTACTCACACACACTCACACGCATTTATATGCACTTATATGCACTTACACACACTTACACGCACTTATACGCACTTAAAGGCACTTACACGCACTTACGCGCACTGACACGTACTTACACGCACTTACACACACTTACACGCACTTACACGCACTTATACATACTTACACACACTTACATGCACTTACATGTACTTATACAAACTTACATGCACTTACACACACTTACACATACTTACATGCACTTATACACTTTTATACACACTTACACACACTAACACACACTTACACCCACTTACACACACTTACACGCACTTATACGCACTTACACACACTTATACGCACTAACACATAGGCATGAAAATCCGGATATATCTGTCCCTTTTTGGAGGTATTCGCTATCCGGATATTTTCATCAGTCAGGTATCCGCTATCTGGATAGTTNATGCACTTATATGCACTTACACACACTTACACGCACTTATACGCACTTAAAGGCACTTACACGCACTTACACGCACTGACACGTACTTACACGTACTTACACACACTTACACGCACTTACACGCACTTATACATACTTACACACACTTACATGCACTTACATGTACTTATACAAACTTACATGCACTTACACACACTTACACATACTTACATGCACTTATACACTTTTATACACACTTACACACACTAACACACACTTACACCCACTTACACACACTTACACGCACTTATACGCACTTACACACACTTATACGCACTAACACATAGGCATGAAAATCCGGATATATCTGTCCCTTTTTGGAGGTATTCGCTATCCGGATATTTTCATCAGTCAGGTATCCGCTATCTGGATAGTTCCCTCAAATATCCGGATACTTACGGATACTTGCGGATACTTGCACTATCCGGATAGTTCAACGGATAGAAGTATGGATACACCCCGATACTTGTACGGATACCAGCGGATACCTCCATATCCTCACGGGCTCCTTCACAAAAAGCCACATATCTCCAGCTGATATCCACATCCAGATATATACGGATGTATCCGGATATCCTTCTAAGTTGTTTCCCAGGTACTATCTGCTATCCGAATACTGGAAGGATAGTGCGGATACCCCGGATAGCGGATATTGCTTTCTAATGCCAACTTACACGTACTTACACGAACGTATACGCACTTCAACCACACTTACACGCACTCACACGCACTTATACACACTTATATGCACTTACAGGAACTTAGACATACTTACACGCACTTAGACGCACTTACACACACTTATACGCACTTACATACACTTACACGCACTAACATGCACTTACACCTACTTACACGTACTTACACGTACTTACACATACTTACACACACTTACACGTACCTTCATGCACCTACACGTACTTATACATACTAACACGCACTTACACACACTTACATGCACTTACACATACTTACACGTACTATCACGCACTTACACGTACTTGCACGCACTTATACGCACTTATATGCACTTACACACACTTATACGCACTTACACGCACTTACACACAATTATACGCACTTACACGCACTTACACGCACTTCCACGAACTTATACAAAATCACCTTCATGCACCTACACGTACTTATACATACTAACACGCACTTACACACACTTACATGCACTTACACATACTTACACGTACTATCACGCACTTACACGTACTTGCACGCACTTATACGCACTTATATGCACTTACACACACTTATACGCACTTACACGCACTTACACACAATTATACGCACTTACACGCACTTACACGCACTTCCACGAACTTATACAAAATCACTTATACGCACTTACACACACTTACACACACTTACACGCACTTATATGCACTTTTACGCACTTACACACACGAATACGCACGTACAGGCACTTATACACACTTACACAAACTTACATTCACTTACACAAGCTAACACGTACTTACACGCACTTACACGTATTTACACACACTTACACACACTTACACGTACTTACACACACTTACACACACTTACACACACTTACACGCACTTACATGCACTTACACACACTTACACGCACTTACTCGCACTTACACGAACTTACATTCATTTACATGAACTTACACGTACTTACATGTACTTTCACATACTTACACGCACTTACATGTACTTATACATACTTACACGTACTAACACATACTTACACACACTTACACGCACTTACACACACTTACACGTACTTACACGCACTTACATGCACATACACAAACTTACAGGCACTTACACACACTTATACGCACCTACACACACTTACATGCACTTATACGCACTTACACACACTTACACGCTCTTACACGCTCTGATACGACCTTACACGTACTTACACATAATTACATGCACTTACACGTACTTACATGCACGTACACACACTTACACGCATTTCCACATACTTACACAAACGTACATGCAATTACACGTACTGACATGCACTTACACATACTTACAAGCACTTATAAAAACTTACACATACTTACATGCACTTACACGTACTTACACTCACTTACACACACTTACACACAGTTACATGCACTTACACGCACTTACATGTACTTACACGCACTTACATGCACTTATACACACTTACACGCACTTGTACGCTTTTACACACACTTACACGCACTAACACACACTTACACATACTTACACGTACTTACACGCACTTACACCCACTTACACATACGTGTACATACTTACACGCACTTACACAAACGTACATACACTCAAACCACACTTACACGCACTTACATGTACTTACACGTACTAACATGCACTTACATATACTTTCACACACTTACACACACTTATACACACTTACATGCACTTTCACGCACTTACTCATACTTGCATGCACTTACACGCACTTATACGCACTTACATGCACTTACACACACTTACACGCACCTATACGCACCTACACGCACTTACATGCACTTACATGCACTTACACGTACTTACACACACATACACACACATACACACAAACGCGTACTTGCACGCATTTACACACACTTACACGCACTTACACATACTTACGCGTACTACTGCGTACTTAGTTGTACTTACACTCACTTGTACGCACTAAGACGCACTTACACGCCTTTATACGAACTTACACAAAATTACACCCACTTAAACTGCACTTATACGCACTTACACGCACTTAGACGCACTTATACACACTTACACGTACTTACACGTACTTACACGCACTTACACGAACCTAAACCGTACATACACAAACGTACACACACTTACACGCACTTATACCCAGTTACACGCACTTACACAAACTTACACGTACTTACACGCACTTACACGCACTTACACGCACTTAGTCGCATGTACATGCGCTTACACACACTAACACGGACTTACACGCAGTTACACGTACTTACACGCACTTACATGCACTTAAATGCACTTACATTCACTCACACGCACTTACATGTACTTACACACACTTATACGCTTTTACACACACATATACGCACTGAGAGACACTTAGACGCACTTATACGTACTTACACGCACTTACACGCACTTACACACACTTACACGCACTTACTCACACTTCTACATACTAACATGCACTCACACCAACTTACTCATACTTACACCACACTTACATGCACTTACACATACTTACACGTACGTACACGCACTTACACACACTTACACGCACTTAGAAACACTTACAGGCACTTACACGCACTTACATGCACTTACACGCACTTACACGCACTTATACATACTTACACGCACTTACATGCACTTACACACACTTACACACACTTATACGTACGTACACGCACCTACAAACACTTACACGCACGTACACGCACTTATACGCACTTACACACACTTACATGCACTAACATGCACTTATAAGCACTTGCACGCACTTACACATACTTATACGCACTTACACGCACTTATACATACTTCCACACACTTACACGTACTTACATACACTTACATACACTTACCCGCACATACACGTACTTACACGTACGTATACGCACTTACACGGACTTAAACTGCACTTACACGCACTTATACACACTTATACACACTTATACGCACTTATACGCACTCACACGCACTCACACGAACTTTAACCGTACTTGCACGCCATTACACACACTTACACGCACTTACATGTACTTACAAGCATTTACACACACTTACACATACTTACATGTACTTACATGTACTTACACGTACTTACACGCACTTACACGTACTTACACACACTTACACACACATCTACACACTTACACGCACTTACACTTACTTACACGTACCTACATGCACTTACATGCACTTACACGCACTTACAAGTACTTGTAAGCACTTACACGCACTTACACATACTTACACGCTTTCACATACACTTACACGCACTAACACGCATCTACATGCACTTACACGCACTAATACGCACTTATATGCAATTACACGTACTTACATGCACTTACACACACTTACACGCATTTACACCACACTTAAACGCACTTACACACACTTGCACACACTTATACGCACTTACACTTACTTATACGCACTTATACTCACTTATACGCACTTACACGCACTTACATGCACTTACATGCACTTAGACGCACTTACACATACTTACACGTACTTACAGGCACTAACACGCACTAAGACGCACTTACACGCACTTACACCCACTTATACGTACCTACACGCACTTACACACACTTACATGTACTTACACCTACTTACACACACTTACACGAACGTACATTCACTTTCACATATGTACACGTAATTACACGCTCTTACACGCACTTACACGTACTTACACGCATTTACACACACTTATATGCACTTACACGTACTTACACACGCTTACACACACTTACACGCACTTACACTCACTTACACGCACTTACACGAGCTGACAGTCACTTACACGAACTTACACGTACTTACATGTACTTACATGTACTTACACGCACTTACACAAACTTACACGCACTTACACGTACTTACACGAACTTACACACACTTACACGCACTTACACGTATGTACACGTACTTACATGTACTTACATGCACTTACACGCACTTACACGTGCTTACACGCACATACACGCGCTTATATGCACTTACATGCACTTACTTGCACTTACACATACTTACACGTACTTACAGACACTTACATGTACTTATACAAACTTACACACACTTACACGCAAGTACACGCACTTACACACACTCACATGAACTTATATGCACTTACACAAACTTACACGTACTTATACACACTTACACACACTTACACGCACTTACACGTACTTTCTTGCACTTACACGCATTTACACGCACTTTCACGCACTTATAAGTACTTACACGCACTTACACACACTTATACAAACTTACTCGCACTTACACACACTTACACGCACTTACATGCACTAACACATACTTACACGCACTTACACACACTTACACGCATTAACACACACTTACACAAACTTACACACACGTAAACACACTTACACGCACATACACACACTTACATGCACTTACACATACTTATACATACTTACACACACTCATACGCACTTACACACACTTACACGCACTTATACAGACATACACATACTTATACACACTTATACGTACTTACGCGTACTTACACCCACTTACACACACTTACATGCACTTACATGCACTTACACGTACTTACACGAGCTTATACGTACTGACACACACTTTTAGCACTTACACACACTTACACGCACTTACACAAACGTACACGTACTTACACACACTTACACGAACTTACGCGAACTTAGACCGCACTTACACGCACTTGTATGCCCTTACACGCTCTTACATGCACTCACACGCACTAACACACACTTACACACACTTTCACACACTTTCATGCACTTACACACACTTATACACACTTACACGCACTTACACACACACGCACTTATACACACTTATACGTACTTACATGCACTTTCACACACTTACACGAACTTACATTCACTTACATAAACTTACACATACTTACATGCACCTACACACACAGTTACACGTACTTACATGCTCTTACACACACTTACAGATACATACATGCACGAACACGCACTTATACGTACTGGCACGTACTTACATGCACTTACACATACTTACACATACTTACACGCACTTACACGCACATACACACACTTACACGTACTTACACGTACTTGCACGAACTTACACAAAGTTACATCCACTTAAACTGCACTTACACGTACTTACACGTACATAAACACACATACATGCACTTACACGCACTTACACACACTTACACGAACTTAAACCGCACTTATACGCACTTACAGACACTTATAAGCACTTACAGTCACTTATATGCACTGACACGCACTTACACGAGCTTACACGTACTTACACACACTTACACGCACTTACACCCACTTACATACACTTACATGCACTTACACGCACTTACAGGTACTTACACGTACTTACACGCACTTACACACACTTATACACACTTATACGTACTTACACTCACTTACACACACTTACACGCACTTACACGCACTTATACGCACTTATACGTACTTACATACACTTACCTGCACGTACACACACTTACACAAACGTAAACAAATGTATACATACTTATACGTACTTACACGTACTTACACGCAGTTACTTGCACTTACACATACTTACACGTACTTACACATACATACACGCACTTACACGCAATTACACACACTTACACAAACTTACACGCACTTACACATACTTACACACACTTACACGCACTTACACGCACTTACACATACCTACAAATACTTACACGCACTTACACGCACTTATACACACTTACACAAACTTACACTGCACGTACACGCACTTACACAAACTTACACGTACTTATACGTACTTACACGCACTTTTAGCACTTACACGCACTTACACACACTTACACAAACTTACACATACTTACACGCACTTACACTCACTTACACAAACTTAAACCGCACTAGCACGCACTTACATGCACTTACATGCTCTTACAAGCACTCACATGCACTAACACGCACTTACACACACTTACACACACTTACACACACTTACACACACTTATACACACTTACACGCACTTTTATGTACTTACATGCACTTACATGTACTTACATGCACTTACACGCACTTACACGTACTTACATGCCCTTACGCATACTTACACAAACTTACACACACTTACACACACTTACACATACTTACACGCAGTCACACGCACTTACATGCACTTACGTACACTTACACATACTTATACACACTTATACACACTTCGACGTACTTATACACACTTAGAGGCATTTACACACACTTACACGCTTTTACACGCACTTACACGCACTTACACGCACTTACACGCACTTACACAAACTTACACGCACTTACACGCACTTGCATGAACGTACATGCACTTAGACGCACTTACACCCACTTACACACACTTACACGCACTTACACGTACTTACACGTACTTACACGCACTTACACTTACTAACACATACTTCCACGCACTTACAGAAAATTACACGCACCTACACGCACTTACACGCACTTACACGCACTTACACACACTTTCACGCACTTACACACACTTACACGTACTTATACGTACTTACACGCACTTACACGCACTTACACACACTTACACGCTCTTACATGCACTCACACGAACTTGCACGAAATTACACGCACTTAAACCACACTTACAAGCACTTACACCCACTTACACGTACTTACATGCACTTACACATACTTACATGAACGTAAACCGTATTTACACGTACTTACACACACTTACACGTACTTACACGTACTTACACACACTGATACGCACTTACACGCACTTGCACGTACTTACTCGCACTTACATAAACTTACACGCACTTGTACGCACTTACACAAAATTACACGCACTTAAACCACACTTACATGCACTTGCACGCACTTATATTCACTTGTATGCACTAACACGTACTTACACGTACTTACACGCACTTACACACACTTACATACACTTATACGCACTTACATGCACTTACATGCACTTATACGCACTTACACGTACTTACACGCACTTACACACACTTACATACACTTAT
The DNA here is from genome assembly GCA_023375785.1 of Penium margaritaceum. NCBI lineage: Eukaryota > Viridiplantae > Streptophyta > Zygnematophyceae > Desmidiales > Peniaceae > Penium > Penium margaritaceum. The sequence goes on along the minus strand of SZWC01003998.1, from coordinate 9,589 downwards.
ACGCACTTACACACACTTACACAAAATTACACAAAATTACATCCACTTAACTACACTCACACGCACTTACACACACTTACACACATTTACACGCACTTATACGCATTTATACGCAGTTACATGCACTTACACACACTTAGACAAACTTAAACCGCACTTATACACACTTACACACTTATACATACTTACACGCACTTACACGCACTTACACGCACCTACACGCACTTACACGTACTTACACGTACTTACACGTACTTACACGCACTTACACACACTTACATACACTTATACGCACTTACACACACTTACACAAAATTACACAAACTTACATCCACTTAACTACACTCACACGCACTTACACACACTTACACACATTTACACGCACTTATACGCATTGATACGCAGTTACATGCACTTACACACACTTAGACAAACTTCAACCGCACTTATACACACTTACACACTTATACATACTTACACGCACTTACACGCACTTACACGCACCTACATGAACTTACACGTACTTACACGTACTTACACGTACTTACACGCACTTACTTACACTTACACATACCTTCACGTACTAACATGTACTTACATGCACTTACATGCACTCACACACGCTTATACAAACGTACAAGTACTTACATTGACTTACACCCACTTACACGCATTTACACATACTTACACGCACTTACACATACTTATACATACTTACTAGTACTTACATGCACTTACATGCATGTATACGCACTTACACCCAATTTTAGCACTTACACAGAATTACACACACTTACACAAACTTACACGTACTTACACGCACTTACACTCACTTGCACGAACTTAAACCGCACTTACACGCACTTACATGCACTCACACGCACTCACACGCACTTACACGCACATACACGCATTTACACACACATACACACACTTACACGTACTTACACGTACTTACACGTACTTACACGCTTCTTCACACACTTAGACGCAGTAACAGACACTTACACGCACTTACACGCATTTACACGCACTTACACACTTTTACATACACTTACACGTACTAACACGCACTTACACGCACGTACACACACTTACACGTACTTATACGCACGTACACAAACTTACACGCACTTACACACACTTGTATGCACTTACACGCAATTACACGAACTTACACATACTTAAACCACATTTATACGCACTTACAGGCACTTACACGCAGTTACATGCACTTACACGCACTTAGACGCACTTATACATACTTACATGCACTTATACACACTCACACACACTTACACGTACTTACACGCACTTGCACGTACTTACACGTACTTACACGTACTTACACGCACTTACACACACATATACACACTAACACGCACTTACACGCACTTGCACGCACTTATACGCATTTACACGTACTTACACGTACTTACACGCACTTAGTCGCACTTACACTCACTTACATGCACTTACATGCACTTATACGTACTTACTCATACGTACACAAAACAACACCCACTTAAACTGCACTTACACGCACTTACACGCACTTAGATACACATACATGCACTTACACACACTTACACGCACTTACACGCACTTACACGAACTTACACCCACTTACACGTGCTTACATGCACTTACACGTACTTACACGCACTTACTTGCACTTACACATACTTACACATACTTACACATACTACACGCACTTACACACACTTATATGTACTTACGCAAACTTACACGCACTTACACGCACTTACACATACTTAAACGCACTTACACGCACTTACACGCACTTATACATACTTTCATGCACTTACACGCACTTACACGTACTCACACAAACTTAAACTGCACTTAGACGTACTTATACGGACTTACATGAACTTACACAAACTTACATACACTTACAGTCACTTACACGAACTTAGACCATGCTT
>SZWC01003997.1:164044-180226 GCA_023375785.1 Penium margaritaceum | reverse complement strand
GGGCTCATGTTCCGCCGTCAACCGTCTGTTGTCGCAGCGGGCTACACCGACAGCGACTGGGCCGGCAGTCCGGACGGTAAGAGTCGCACAGGCTGGATCTTTCTGATTGGCGGCACGGCTGTGTCCTGGCGCAGTGGCAAGCAAGGGTGCATTGCACGCAGCACTGCTGAGGCTGAGTACGTGGCTCTTGGATCAGGCGCGTGTGAGAGTGTGTGGTTGCGTCGTCTGTTGTCCGAGTTGCGTCAGTCTGTCCCATCCATCACGTTGCACTGTGACAATGAGAGTGCCATGGCCATCGCCGACAATGACGGCGTGCATCACACACGCACAAAGCACATCAACGTTGAGTATCACTATGTGCGTTCATTGTTGCATGACGGTAGCATCAGCATTGTGTGGGTTGAGACAGCACGGCAGTTGGCTGACTTCCTGACCAAGGCACTGAAGCGCGACTCGTTCAAGAAGGCTGTGAGTTCGGTCGGTGTACGTCCGTGAGTGGCTCTCTCTTTATCTCTGCCTGCGTCTCTGCATGCCCTGGGGGAGTCTGGATGTTGACCATGTCCCTGTCCGCCCATGTGCACTACGCCTGTGAGTCATGGGGGAGTGTTGGTTTTTGCACATCTCTCATTGTGCTCTGTTGTGTCCTCCCGGCTTGTGTACATCGGCGTGCAGATGACTGACGGCGAGACTCGACGCTGATGGAGTGTCGTCCGGTGGAGCCGACGCACGCTGAGGACTTCTCGCAGTTCGCTGGAGCCTCCTCTCTCAGGCGACGCGCTCAGCTCCATCGGCAGGCCTCCTCGGCGGTCGTGCTGCCGGCGGTCATTGACACCGCATTTGCTGCTTGCATGCGTTCCAGCGCATCCCATTGCGTCTGCATCGTCATGCACTGCCTAGGGTCCCAGTTGCATGTTGCATGGCCCTGTGTGGCAGCATAAACCGTTGTGGGCATTATCTGGGTTTAGGCTGCCATAACTCCTCGCTACTATTTTTCTAGCAGATTCTGACCGCACGGCTGCGTTCGCAGCGGCGGTATTATGGTATGGTCCAGTTTTCAGGCAAAACGGACGACGCCCGGGTTTTGGGCTGTCGGCTGTCTGGCAGGCCTCACCGAGAAAACCTGCCAGCCTGAAACTGAGCTATTTTCTGATTGGCTGTTGAACTGAGTAACAAGCTCTACAGAGCTGGGGGGGGCCTAGAACTTGGAGGGGTCTCCCATTGTTGTTTATTGTTCATTTCTATTCAGTCACTTACAGTTTTCAGCTGCTTTCTGGCGCTAACACTGGCGCGCGCGTTTCTGAGTAACAAACCCAGAGCTTCCAGACTTAGACTCTAGAGCAGCAGACTGAGGGGGCAGCTGACTTAAGCAACGAGCGTGGAAGCCCGCACGCTGCATCAACAACGCTGCTGCCCCAACATGCTGCCTAGGCTATTCCATTTAGTAGTACCGAGTGCAGAAATGGAGACCATGCGCAACTGAGCATGGAACAAGCAAGGATAGAATCATCAAGAAAATAGTCATCAAGAAAACTCTAGTGAGTACGTGAGGCGAGCCAACTGAGGCCGATGTTGTCGTGGTAGTCGTAGAGGTTATCGTGACTGGCATACCAATAGTATTCAGTTTTGATGACCTCTGTAACAGATTGGGTGGAATCATTGGCCAACTAGGCCAAAACCGCGGTGCTTCAGGGTCTTCGACCCTCAAGCCAGAGAAACTTCTTAGAACCTTCCTAATCACTTGTCGTAACACTAGACGTCAGTGCTAGGTCAGCGTGTGACAACGATCACGAGTCAGAGACAAAACTGCAAGGGTCTGGGTAGGGACACGTACAAAGTTTGAGGAAGCTCAAAATGAATATAATTGCAGAGAGAGATGACAACTGACAAGAACACAACATAAATACGTGCTGCGGCTCACAGCAAGTGACGCACGCGCAGTGTCAGTTTGTCCTCAAACTGGCCTAAAATCACAATTTTGGCCATAAGCCTGCGCACAGGTATCCGAACGCACCACCATCAGAGCCTAGAGATGCAGAATCTCAAGCCGGACGCTACAACTGGTCACACGCACAAGTCCGGCATCGATCAGTGGACAGACAACGCAAAATATGCAAATCGGACTTGAGAGCCGGTCCACCGAGAAAACTCTACCGTCTGCAGAAAATCCGGAAAGGACCCCAGCAATCACCCAGGATGTCGTGGCAGCTGTCTGGCAGCTGCTAGTTCACGGAGCCACCACTCGTCGGGGCCCTGGTGCCAGCTGCGTCCGCATCATGGATCGTGTCGTCATGCTCTCCAGTAATGCCGCTCCATACCACCAGTATTGGGTATACGGATAATCACCGCGTCATCGCTCGTGACGGGTGGAAGCCACACAAACCAACACTCCCACTGGCTCACACAGCCATCACCGCAATGACAAGTGAGGGGCTACACTCACTGTCCTTTGTAAACACCCACCATAATACAAGGCCTCCTCGAGACAGTGGTGTAACTCACGAAGTGCCCGGGTCTTGACTGTGCAGCACATAATCCACACACCCACGTACCAAACATCACATAAGAGGTACAAAGCAACAAGGTCTCCTCATGATCCTCGGAACATGTCTCCGGGGTCCGGGTCTTGACCACACCTGCTCGCATGCATGGAACATACATACCACATCGAGGCAATGGGTCTCCACGTCACACCAGTACAAGTCACCAGGTGCACGGGTCTTGACCAGCATAACCTCAACCGGAGCATCGTCCCACACACAAACTGACCACGTTGTCCTCAGAAGGGTGTCAAGCCAAAGCCCACGCACCAACACCCCCCCTGGGCTGCAGAGGCTCGCTCCCCCATGGCCACACACCCCTGCAAGACAATAGAAAGGGTGACAATGATGTTGGTCGGATGTTCTCCCACATAGCCTCACCCCGGAGCGTCGTCGTCGATGTCGTCATCGTCGTTGTCATAGTCGTCACTACTGTTGTCACCTACTACTGTGACTGGTGCAGCGCTCAGGGCCTCCTCCAATTGCATCACCTGCTGTATGCCTGCCAGTTGCTGAGATGCACATCGCCACGCGGACTCTGCAGCATCGAGACACGTGTACAGCTCGTCAAGCTCTGCTGCGGCTCTCGGGCGGGCGGCTGCATTTGCGACATGTAGGCGGTCAGTCGCGGAAAGAACCTGACGGTGCACCTTGATCGTGTGCGCGTCGGCCAGAGCCGCGGCCTCCTGCAACATCGTCGCCTCATCGCGTAGATCAGCTGTAGAATCGTCTGTTGCCTGGCCGCCAGCTGCTGGCAGGGCGTCGACACCAGACAACGTGTCGGAATCTGTAGTGTCTGCATCTGCAATAGGTGCTACTGCACAGGCACCGGCTGCTACTCGCACACCTGTCACTCGGCTGTCGACTCCTGGTTGAACGTCGGCATCCGTCAGTGAATCTGCCTCTGCTGCATCGTCGCCATCATCGGGATCCCGTACAGTGTCCCGGGGCTCCTCCCAACCAGGAGTGCGGAGCCAATCATCCACCTGCCGCTGAATGTCCGCCCGTCTCCGACGTGTAGCCTGTAAAGACCTCTCAGCTGCTTCGAGACGCGTGTGCACATCCTCCACGCACTCCTTGGCAGCCTACCGTGCTAGAACATCCGTAGTGTAACAATGGCTGCTGGCCTCCTGTAGCTCGGCCATGAGACTCTGCATGTGCGCCTCCGCTCGAGCCACATCTACCTCCTGCTCGTCGAGCACGGAGTGCAGGAGCTCTGGGCTATAGCTCAGACGTGTGTAGGTGTGTCGTCGGCTGGAACCGCCATGGTGTCAGAAATGCCGATCAGGGTAGTCATGAGCCAGAGGTCTGCAGCTCACTTTGCATCCTCCACGGCAGATGCGCCTGTAGGGGTGACTGATGTAGGCTCAGCTGATCCCGTGGGCACAAGCGCCACTCGGCAGTCAACAGTGTGGGCCACGGTAGCAGCTGCTCCTGCACGGGCAGTCGCTGCTGAAGCATCCACTGATATCACCTCCTCCAACTACCGGCGCAAGTCCGACCGTCTCCACACTACACCGTGGAACATCCACTGAGCAGCCTCGAGGCGCATGTACACATCCTCGATGTCTACTGGCGCTAACCGACGACCCGTGATGTCTGTGGTGCTCCAACGTGTGCTCGCTTCACGTAGCGCAAGCGTGAGGTCCTGTAGGTGCCTGTCCGCACGTGCAACTGCATCCTCCTGGTCGCGAAGCGATGAGTGTAAACGCTCGAGCGCAAGGGCATGCTTGGCTGCTTGTACATGAGCTAATACTCGAGCTACGTCCTTCGCGATGGCTGTGCCTCCATAGAAAGCTACCGCAGTGGCATTGGCCATAGCGGAAGTGCTGGCAACCTCGAAGTCTCCTGCCTCTCTGGGTACCCCCTCCGCATGTGTGTCTACAATGGCAGATGCTGTGGTTGAGGGAGCGTCTACCCCTCCGCAGGTTGTAGCATCTGCTACAGGGGCGACGACCATAGTGGTGTCTGCACCAACAAGCGCGTCCACTGCCGACGTCTCGTCAGTAGCAATGACTGCAACTGCTGCTACTGGCACGACGTCGATGGTTGCCGGCACACCCACTGCGTGGACGTCTGCAACACATGTGTCAGCTGTCATCGCCACTACTACTATTGCCCCATCCACTACTGCTGCCACACCTGCCTCTGTGGTCGTGGTCTCTGCTACGTCAACTGTAGTCTCCATCTCCATCTCCATCTCTACGTCTGTCTCCAACTATGCATCAGACCACTCCTCCGTCTCCAACTCCACGTCGGACCACTCCTCGGATGTCTCATCCTCACTGAAAGCGCCTTGTCGTGAAGCACCATCTTTCGCATCCCTCCTACACTCTCCGGTGGTCATCGGCGGACACTCCATCCCCCCCTCGACCGACACACAGGTAGAAGCTGCGAAGGGATGCCGCACCAACCCTACATCTGGGGACGAGAGAGTCATCTCCGTGGTGACGTCTGCCACTACTACGACTGTTGCGACCTCCTAGGCACGTCTCGCCAAATGTGTCGTCCGCTGCCCCGCGTGCCGAGTGCAAGCGCGACGACGTGCAGCTAAAGGGACTACCACAGTAGTGGAGGGGTCAACGGTCGGGATGACTCCAACTGATTCCAGGACAGAGCGGAGGGCATCAGATGTGGAGCTAAGGTCGGGAGGTGTGGCATGGTCAGGTGATGACAGTGATGGAGGTGAGGATGGCGAGGTGGAAGATAGGGGTGTCTGAAGCGGCACGGTGGTAACGGCCCGCTCAGAGACCACATGGTCCGTGATTTGTTGCACCATGCGCTTCAGACCCTGGAGCTCAGCGTACAACACCACCATAGCTCCACTGAGATGTGCGACGGTATGAGCTGGTGTCTTTGAGTCGGATGGTGAAGAAGAAGGGCGGGACCGTATCCAGGGCGGTCGCCACCCGGTAGGGCGATGGCGACACTGGCACCAACCATACTACCGATCGCCACAGTAGTAACAGGCAAAGTCGTTAGACGCCTGAGGCGTGTGCCACGGCTGCAACTGCCACTTTGGAAGCGGTGTCTGCCATGCATGCAGTGCCGATGCCAACCACGGTGCCGGTTGCACTCCCTGCCACGCAAGCCTGCTCATCTACGGAGCTTGGCATGGATGAGTGCACTGGGCACTTGCTCCCGCTGGCACAAGGCCTCGGGGGGAGGTGTGCGATCGAAGCACAGTCTCTCAGACGTGCTGTAACGCCGTCACGAGGACGGCCACCACCACGCTAGTGGTGCGTTGCTGTGCGACTGCTACGCGATTGCTATGCTGCTATCGTGCGGCTAGCGTAATATGCGGCCTCAAGTCGCCTTCCGTGCTGCTGGTGTTGTCATTGCTCCCTACGGCTGCCGTCAGCACCAACGGCGGTGGTCCTCGCCACACTTACAGCGGCTGGTAACGCTGCTAGTGGTGCCCCTGCGACTGCAGCTGTTGCTACTACACCAGTCGTTGTCACCAACTGACAGCGGTGACCTCCAGCCACCCGTTTTTTTTTCTCCTTTTTTTGTCTACCCTCCCTACTTTTCTTCTTCTTTTCTTTAGGTGACACCTCCTCGGGTGCCCCTTTTGGGGTCGTTGTAGGGAGCCCCACTCGAGGAACCCCCCTCCTTTTTTTCTTTTTTTTTGGTCTGGCTCAACTCCTCGAGCGAGCTCGTCAAGCGAGCTCGCTCGAGGAGCTCGCTCGTCGAGCGAGCTCGCTTGGCGAGCTCGTCCAAGGGTGAGCTCAATGGCCCCCCTCACCCTCACGGGCGAGCCGTTGCAACAGGAAGCTGCACGGCAGCTTCCTACTGCTGCAACGACGACGGGGCCGGCGGCTCCTGTCCCTGCGGCTGCTGCCACTACTCCTACGCGTGTTGCTGCTGCCACTCCTATAGTGCACGCGACGAAGTAGTGCCGCGGCTGCTGCTATGGCTGCTATCGTCAGCTACTGCTGCTGCCATCAGCTGCTGCTGCTGCTCCAGCTGCCCGCTACCGCTGCTGTTGCTACGGATGCTACCCGCCGCCGCCGCTGCTACAACTACCCGCCGTCGCCGCCACTGTTGTTGCTGTTGCTCGCCACCGCTGCTGCAACTACTCTTCGTCGCTGCTGCTGCTCTGGCTGCTTCCTACCGCTATTGCTACTGTAGCTACTCGCTGCCACTGCTGCTGCGACCGCCGTTGCTGCTGCAACAGCTGCTCGCTGCCGGTGTGGCTGCTGCCCCCCCTGTCACTGCTACTGCAGCTGCTCGCAGCCGCCGCTGCTGCTGAAGCTGCTGCTTAGGCTGCTTCCCTCCGTCGCTGCTACTGCAGCTGCTTGCCACTGCAGCAACTACTGTGGGTGCTAATGTGGCTGTTGCCCTTCGCCGCTGCGGCTGCAGCTGCTCCTGTTGCTTCTACTGCTAAGCTGCTACCCGTAGCCGCTGTTGTTGTAGGTGCCTCCCGCCGCTGCTGTTGCTACGGTTGCTGTTGCTACACTTGCTATTGTTGTTGGCTACCGCCACTGTCTCCGCTGCCTCCACCGCTCCGTTGCAATGTAGTCCTGGTGGGTTCTTCCAGGATCTGCTACTGCTGCTGATATGGGTGGCTGCCGCTGCTGCCACTCACTATTGCTGCTGCTGTTGCATCTCTGCTGCACAGCAAAACGAGCTGTGGCTCGTTTGCTCTCATACCAAGAGAAACTTCCTAGAACCTTCCTAACCACTTGCCGCAACCCTAGGCTTCAGTGCTAGGTCAGCATGTGACAACAGTCACAAGAGACAAAACTGCGAGGGTCTGGGTAGGGACACGTACAGAGTGTCAGGAAGGTCAAAATTAATATAATTGTAGAGAGAGATGACAAATGACAAGAACACAACATAAATACCTGCTGCAGCTCACAACAAGTGACGCACGCGCAGTGTCAGTTTGTCCTCAAACTGGCCTAAAATCACTGTTTTGGTCATAAATCTGCGCACATGTATCCAAACGCACCATCGTCAGAGCCTAGAGATGCAAAATCTCGAGCCGGACGCTACAACTGGTCACCCGTACAAGTCCGGCATCGATCAGTGGACAGACAATGCGAAACATGCAAATCGGGCTTGAGAGCCAGTCCACCGTGAAAACTCTAGCGTCTGCAGAAAATCCGGAAAGGACCCCAGCAAGCACCCGGGATGTCGTGGCAGCTGTGTGGCAGCTGCTAGTTCACGGAGCCACCACTTGTCGCCAGCTGCGTCCGGATCATGGATCATGTCGTCATGCTCTCCAGTAACGCCGCTCCATACCACCAGTACTGGGTATATGGATAATCACCGCGTCAGCCACGTGATGGGTGGAAGCCACACAAACCAACACAGCCATCCCGTCCAACCGCCCACAGGCCAAGGACCCCGGTTCGATCCACGTGGCGCCGGCCGCGCACTAGAACCTCAGTACTATCTCTGTTTCATGAAATTGCCTTGTGCAATTTCCATCCCTTCATTCCTTGTCTGTCAGCCATTCTCATGGGCGTGCGTGAGCATGTTGTGTGCTATTCATGGAGAGTTTGTGCCGACGGCGTAATAACCTCTACATGGGCTATCCACTCTTACAAGAAGAGGAACAGTCATCCATGGAGTGTACGTGTCGGCCAAGAGGCCAAGTTTCCTAAGGTCAACCTGCAATAGAAAACTAACCAAAGTTCCAATGCCTACACACATGCGCTGCGTTATGTTCTTTGTGCCTTGCGCAATGCACACTGGTGAAGTGCCTCCATCCCACGGGTGATGCCGTCACAATTTCAGCCCAATGGGACCATGGTTGCGTGCATCTGGCTCATGCAGGTGCACCACTGTGACATTGCTGCGAGTTTGACTTTTCTATCCCACCACAGACCGCATTCACACTGTTGGTATGTGTCCCACAGATGTGTTGTGACCTCTGGCCTCGCTGCACACTCACCGCACTGATGCAGGTGATTAATGTTGGAGTGACACCGGCGCTGACGTCACCGCCCGCGTGATACCGGATCACAAGAAGACAGTCAGAACTCTTGTGACTGGCTTCAGGGTTACCTCTAACACAGGAATTTGCCACTTGCATTGTGTTGACACTAGGATTCCTAGTGTATGACGGGGGTGTGTGTCCGGGTTGTCTTCCCAGATTTTCTAGGTTGTATGCGTGCAGACAATTATGTGGGTGAGGTCCCAGGTTCGAGGCTCACTAGGCGGGGTGCGAGCGAGGGTGGGCTCGCCGTTCGCCCGCTCGTCACCCCGCCACCTTTCTGCTACACCTAAGACCTCCGTCTCTTGTTACTCACCGACCAACGCGTTTCTTCGCTAGTCAAGCATTCTCCTATCATGGCGTCCAGTGCCTCGCTTGCTACGTGATGCACCACTTCCCTCGCTCTCCCCCCTAACCAGGTTCTTCTACCCTCTGGTATCAGAGCGAGTGAGGGAAGGCGCTGTTTTCCCACACGCCCATCAGGTTCTGGGCCGCCCACCGGTGACGTGGTGTCTCTTCACCACGTCATTCACGTCTTCCGCCGCCGGCGCATCTGCCCTCTAGCAGTAGCGTCAACCTGGGAGGCCGCAGTACGTCCAGATAGGCAGTGATGTGTCTCTGGCGAGTGGCTGTGTTCGATCCTTTGGCAACACCGACCGACGCCACCCGCCACCCGCCATCTTCTCCTGGCTGCACCGCATCCTCCAAGCACTCCACACATTCTTGTGGAGTCACTGCGAACTTCTTTCCCTTGTCGGAGGTGACTTGTTACCTCCCACGCCGTCGCTGGCCCCTGTTGTCCACTAGAGTCTCAGGCACGTCCTCGTAGTCCTCCCACAGCTCCTCCCTCAGCTCACCTATGTCCCTGCAGCCACACACACCACTTGTGTGACAAGGCAGACGGCCTAGGCAGCAGGTGCAGCTGTAACCGGAGCCCTGGGGCAGCCGCCACCACCTCCATTGGTAGTGACGCGGCAGTTGCCACCAACCCCACTGCAACTACAGCAGTGGCAGCAGCTAGTACCAGCAGCTGTCTCAATGAATAGCAACTGCAGTGTTGAGTTCACACCTATGCAGTAGGAGCTGCTGTGTACGCCACAGCCACGGCGGACGCAGTAGTGTACACGCGACAGCAGCAGCCACAGCAGCAGCACAGCACCCGCGGTCAGCAGCAGCAGCAGCAGCACAGCACCCGTGGTCGGCAGCAGCAGCAGCAGCAGCAGCACAGCACCCGCGGTCAGCAGCAGCAGCAGCAGCACAGAACCTGTGGTCGGCAGCAACAACAGCAGCAGCAGCAGCACCTGTAGCGGCAGCAGCAGCACCCGCGGCCGCATACCTCCGTCTCCACCCGCGGCGGCAGCTGCACCACCCGTGACCAAGTGTCTGCTATCACCGTTGCGTGCACCATCTTGTGGTGCCGCATCCGTCACGCTGGCACAACCCGGCAACCAGAGCGTGCCCCCTCCTGGTGCGGACTACGAGGGGAGGCTGCCCCAGCGCCGCGTGCATCATCGCAGAGTAATGAGGGGTGATCACGAATCCGGGCCTGCCGCATCCACGTCTGCGTGGACTTCCCGTCACCGTTCGGTAAGCGCTTCTCCGCCTCTCTCTCCCGGGGGGGACCCGCCGTTTCAGGACGCTTCAGAGTTGCCTGCGGGCCAGTTGCATTCAGCACTCGCACAAGACGTTGTAAGTCTTGTGAGTGCTCTCACTCGCACGACATCTGCTCTCATTGACGCCGCTGCAGCAGCTGCAGCCACCCTTGCCGCCGCTGCTAGAGCGTCGCGTGCTCCTGCCTCGACTTCGGCAGGTCGGGCTACTGACTCATACACAGAGGCAGCGGCTGCTACTGGTCCCATCGCTGCAGCCGCTGCTAACATAGGCACACAGGTTTCTGCAGCAGCGTCTGCCATTGCCTCTTCCATAGCCGCAGCTGCGACAGCAACATCAGCAGCTGCAGCCTCTATCCACAGCTCTACAGCCGCAGCAGTCGCCGCATCAGCATCTGCTCCATCTGCCGCCTTCAGCTTCGTCACGGTGACTGTCTCCATCGCAGCCGTCTTCGTCACCTTCGGTGCCGCCTGCACCACCGGAGCCTTTGCTCTCGTGGTGCCCATCGTCTCCACCATCTCTGTTCTGTCTGCCGCCGCAGCGGCTGCTATTCCTCCTCTGCTTGCCTTTCTACACACCCCATCCTCCTGACTTTCTTTGCTGCATTCAGTGCCTGCTTGCACTCTTCTCTTGCCTGCCTTGCGGTGGCTTGTCCTGTCTGACTCGGGGTGGGCTGTCCTGCAGCATCTTTACTCTTTGCCTCAGGCAACCCCATATTTCCCACGCCCACTGGGGTTGGGGAAACTCTGCCGAAATTTTTTCGGCAGAGCCCGCACGTTGTCACCATGCCCGGTGACGACGAGTCAGTCATTGCGTCTCTTCAGCGCCAGCTGGCCCTCGCTCGCGAGGCCCAGCAGGAGGCTGAGGACCGTCTTAAGCTCGCTGAGGACAACCGCACCGCTTTTGTTGATGAAGTCGCCGCTATTGTACTTCGCCGCCTCCCCGCTGCGTCTGTCGTTCCCCTTGCAGGGGCCAACCCCATTCCGCAGGCAGGCAGCACCTCTGCTTCTAGCACCTCTGCTGCTGCACACCCTGGCACTGCCGCTGCTGCTGCCCAGCTGCCTGCGCCTCGCCAGCATGATTTCTTTCTTCAGTCGCCTGCGCTGGCCTCTGGACTTCCCTTCTCCTCCTGGGAAGTGCGCTTGAGCGCGTGGGCTCAAGGGGAGCAGCTGTGGGAGTATTACTCCCCAGCTGTTGCTCCATTCACTCCCCTTGCAACTGAGTCTGCCCGTGCCGTCCGCGCCCTCATCGCAGTCGCTCCTGAGTCTCTGGTTGATGATGTCGGCACGTACAATGCTGATCCTGTTGTCCAGCGCCTGGCTGACCCTGTCGGTGCATATGCCATGCTACGTCGTCGCACCACTGTCACTGGCCAGGCCGCTCAGAGCGCCCTCACAGTCCAGTTCAACACACTTCTCATGCGTAGTGACGAGACCGCTGATGCCTACTAGTCTCGCGGTCTCAAGCTCCTTCGCGAGCTTGGCAAAGCAGCACCTGGCCAGCTCTCTGCCGTCCTCACCATGGTCAACGGCCTCATCCCAGAGCTATCCGACCTTCTTCGTGACGTCAAAGCTGACGAGCTAGAGCAACTTGCCTCCCAGCCCGTTCCCCCAGATTCACCGCCAGGGGTAGGGGCTCTTTGGGATTTCACCTCCGAGCGTCTTGCTGCCTGGTGGACCAGTCATCAGAACAAGCGCCTCCATCGCTCTTCCGTCACAGGGGTCGCTGCGCTTAGTACTGCTACTGTACCCTCCTCTGCTGACCCTTCCTCTACCTCCACTGCTTCTTCCTCATCCTCCTCCGCCTCTGCCCTCGCTTCCCACGGTCGTGGAAAGGGCAAGGGGAAGTGCAAGGGCAAGGGCAAGGACAAGGGTGTTCCTGCTTCCCTGCGGGTTCCGGGCGCTGTCGTGTGTTGGAACTGCGGCTCTACTGAGCACTCTGCTCGGACTTGCCCAGCTCCTCCGGATGACCTCCGCCTCGCCCGGGCCATGCGCGCTCACTGGGCTCCCACCTCCACCTCCTCCGGGCCATCGCCCTCAGGCGCCGGCGTCGCATCGCGCTCCACCACCTCCGTCTCGGCTCAGGCTTACGCCACCTCTGGTGTACCTCCTCATCCGCCTTACCCCTATCCCTGGGGCTGGCCACCTCCTTACGGCACCCCTGCATATGCTGGCCCCCCGTCATCAGCCTACACCCCTCTGCCGTGGTTCCCGCCTTCCCCCGGCGCGTCTACTCCAGCTCCGCCGGCGTCTGTGGATGGTGATCGCGGTGATCGCGAGCGCAACCTTGAGCAGTCCCTCCTTCAGCTTCTTCGTCTTCGCGATCAAGGAGGTGAGAGTGTTGCACCGCTGGCCAGAGGTCTTGTGTGTCAGACTGACAGTGTCCTCCGTGGGGATCCTCCCGGTCACATTCTGGGTGCCTCGTGTGAGTCTGTCCCGTGGATCGAGCGTTGGCAGTCCGACTTTCTTCCTCGTGGTCTGTCCCTCTGTACATTGTCGCCGTCCTCCGTTGGCACTGTTGCCACATCCAGTGTGCTCCCCGCTATGCGTGCGTCTTGTGGTCTTTGGGTCCTTGATTCCGGGGCAACTCACCACATGACGTCCGTACGTTCCTCGTTTGTCTCGTTGGGCCCCGTCGGTTCCGTCCGCTTTGTTCGTACTGGGTCTGGCCAGTTGCTGCCTGTTCAGGGTGTGGGCGTCGTGCGCTTTGTTGGACCCAGTGGTGCCCTGTACCTGCCTGACGTTCTGTATGTGCCTTCGCTGGAACTCAGTCTGTTGTCTGTACCATCCCTGGACGATCAAGGTATGGACTTCACTGCTAGCCGTGGTGTTGGCACCGTCTGTCTTCGTTCCACACAACGTGCTGTTCTCCGTGGCGTGAAGTGCGGCAAACTCTATCGTGTCCCCTTGCACGCCCCCCCCCGCCCCTGCCGTCGGTGTCGCCCTTGCTCACGTTGCACCCTCTCTTGCTCCTGACCTCGTGCGTCTCTTGCATCGTCGCCTTGGTCATGTCCACACTGATGCCATTCACAGTATGCTGCGTCTTCAGCCTGCTCTTGGCCTCTTGCCCTCTACCTTCCCTGCCCCTTGCCCTACTGATTGCCTTGACTGTGCGCAAGGAAAGATGCATCGCTCTCCTTTCTCTCCTTCTGAATCACAATCTACACATCCCCTAGATCGTGTTCATGCGGATGTCATGGGGCCTTTGCCTCATGACCTCCTTGGTGACGTTGGTCGCTACGTCTTGTGCCTCACCGATGATTTTTCTCGCTTCCGCTGGGTGTTTGCTCTTCGTCAGAAGAGCGATGTCTGTTCTGTCATTGGGTCCTAGCTTGTTCAGGCCGAACGTGCCTGTCAGCGGTCGCTGCGTGTCTTCCGCAGCGACCGTGGTGGTGAATTCCTTGGTCCCACCGCTCGTCTTCTCGAGTCTCGTGGGGTGTGTCTGGAGACGTCGGCTCCTTACACACCCCAGCAAAACGGTGTCTCTGAGCGTTGGAACCGGACACTTGCCGACGGAGTCCGCACGCTTCTGTCTGAGTCTGGTCTGCCGCCCCTCTTTGCCTTCGAAGCAATGTGCTACATGACGTGGGTCTGGAACCGTGTCCCACACGGCCCCCTTCCCCGCACTATCACACCCTTTGAGCGCTGGCATGGTCATCGGGCTGATCTTCGCCTAGCTCGGGTTTGGGGTAGCATTGCTTCTGTCTGGCTTCCGGAGGATCTTCGCGATGGGAAACGATCCCCTCACGGTCGTCTCTGCCCCTTTCTCGGCGTCTCCGCGCAGTCCAAAGCCTGGCGCTTTTGGGACCCTGTCCGTCAGCGGGTCGTCGAGTCTCGCGACGCCCTGTTCTTTGAGTCTGTCTTCCTTCGGGACCTCAGTCGCCTGTCGCCTGACTCCTCCCTCATGCCTCTCTCTCGGCTGAGGGGGGATGTCGGTCCTGTCAGTCCAGCAGTCCCTGTCGGTCCTACCAGTCCGGCAGTCCCTGTCGGTCCTGCCAGTCCGGCAGTCCCTGTCGGTCCTTCTGGTCCGGCAGTTCCTATTGCCTCATCGCAGCTGTCATCCTCGTTGCAGTCCTCGTCGTTCGGACCTGTCTCTACCTACCCTGCGTCCTCTTCCTCTGACGTCTCGTCCCCGGCCACTGACTCTGCCCAGTCTGCCTCATCTCCCGCTGTCCCGTCCAGCCCGGTCGCTTCTCCTGTTGCCCCTTCACCCCCGGTCTCTCCTGTCCAGGTGTCTGATCCGCCTCCGCACGTCCCTGCTGGATCTGCCCCTGTCTCACCCTTCGTCCGGGGTGGGCGTCTTCGTGCCTTACCCAACCGCTCTAACACCTTCACGACCTCGGCACGTCCTCATCTGTCTCAGCCTGCGTCTCAGCCACCTCACTCGACTGCTCTCCCCACCGGCATGGACGCACTGGGCTTGGCCACTGGGGTTGTCCATCCCAGTTCTGCCCTCGGCTACACGCTTCTTGCCTCTGAGCATGAGCGGGCCTTGGAGGCGGCAGTCTTGAGCAGCATTGCAGAGTGTCACGCCACATCCGTCACCACTGCCTTGCCCCCTGAGCCGACCACNACCACTGTGCGTCAAGCTCGTGCAGCCTCTGACGCGCAGCAGTGGGAGGCCGCAATGCATGACGAGCTCAAAGCCCTTGATGCTCATGCAGTCTATGAACTTGTCGATCTTCCGCCTGGGCGCAAAGCCATTGATGCCCGTTGGGTCTTTCGGCGCAAGTACAAGCCCAACGGTGCACTCGACAAGTACAAGGCACGCCTCACAGCAAAGGGGTATTCCCAGATCCCCGGCGTCGACTTCGATGAGACATTTGCGCCGGTTGGGCGGTACACCACTGCCAGAGCGTTGTTGAGTCTCGTGGCTCATCACGACTGGGAGTTAGAGCAGATGGATGTGAACAATGCATTCCTCCACGGACGGTTGGACGAGGAGATCTACGTGGTGCAGCCTCCTGGCTTCTCCGACGGCACTGACCGAGTGTGGCGACTGCGAAAGGCCCTCTATGGCCTAAAGCAGTCGCCACGGTGCTGGAACCAAGAGATCACGTCCACTCTTGAGAAAGGAGGTTACCGGCGCAGTACGGTGGATCCGTCACTCTTTGTCAGTCCACCCTCTGTCCCGTTCGTCGCTGTCCTCGTTTATGTGGACGACCTGCTGATAGCATCGCCTAGTCAGGCGGCGGTCCAGTCAGTGAAGACGCTCTTGCAGTCCACGTACAAGATGAAAGACTTGGGACCTGCTCGTGTCTTCTTGGGCATGGAGCTTGAGCGCGACCGTTCTCGTCGCATACTCCATGTCCACCAGGCTGCATACGTCCGTAGCCTGTGGGAGCGCTTTGCCTCACTGTTGGAGTCCACACCCACTGCGTCCACTCCCATGACCCCAGCAGGTCAAAGGCTGCTGAAGACTCTGGATGTGTCCAAGCTGGGGGAGACAGTCGATGTGACTGACTATCTCCGCGTCATCGGGTCACTGATGTACCTGGCGACCACTACTAGGGCAGATGTCGCCTTCTCCGTGAACTTCCTAGCCCAGTTCTCCCAGGCCCCCCGAGCCCGACACATGGAGGCTGCGCTACGCGTTGTCAGATACGCTCTCTCTACTGCACGCACTGGGTTGTGCTATCGTGCACAACCATCCATTGTCGTGGACGGATACACGGACAGCGACTGGGCACATGACACCGACGCACGCAGCCGTACAGGTTACATCTTCCTCATTGGAGGAGCCGCTGTGTCGTGGAAGAGTGGCAAGCAGGGCTGTGTGGCACGCAGCTCAAGTGAGGCTGAGTATGTTGCTCTAGGTGCAGGCACTTGCGAGAGTGTGTGGCTGTGTCGCTTGCTGCAGCAACTGCGCGTCCCCATTCGCTGCATCACTTTGCGCTGTGACAATCAAAGCACTAAGGCGATTGTTGAACATGATGACATGCATCATACACGCACGAAGCACATCAATGTTGAGCATCATTTTGTGCGTGAGCGCATTGCTGCAGGTGATGTCCAGATCGTCTGGGTCGATACACGACAGCAGCGAGCTGATTTTCTGACGAAGGCACTCAGCAGCAACGTCTTCAAGGCG